>JAGHQL010000072.1:0-118367 GCA_020080175.1 Glutinoglossum americanum
TTCGCTGTTGCGTGTGACCAGGAAATCGGGCTTGGTGTCGCCATCCCCCTAGTCCTCACGAGGCTAACGTACGGCTCCTCCCCCTTCTCCCCCGTCTCGTGATCCACGCAGACCATCTGGCACCTCCGACAGCTCCCCATCGTCTCGAACACCATCCGGTCGCCGATCCTGACGCTCCTCCAGCCGTCCTCCGCGTACGGTTGTTCCCCCCGACCATCCCTAGTAGGAGCGATGACGATGTTGGCGCGGAAGGCTTCCGGTCTAGCCGGTCTGCCGCCGTGGGCCGAGATCGTCCGGTTCAGGCTGTTGAGGCTCGAGCGAGATATCATGAGGATTGGGCTTTCGTTCGAGAGGAGGATTGGGCGCCTGTGTGGCAGCGGAGCTTCGGTCGCCGCCGTTGTTACGCTCGGGAACGCTCCTGGCATCCCATAGCTAACGGATTGCCCCCCGTTGGACAGCCCCTGAAACCCCCGGAACCTCGCTTTGGAATACCTCTTTGTGCCTGCTCCCCCAGAGCTACCAGCAGGGAACCTAGCCAGAGTACAAGGGACGCCAAGGGCATTGGAGAAGAACCCCGCGATGAGTGGAGAGGTGTAGGTGTGCGCTGCGACGGTCTCTCCGCAGACAAGTGATGCTTGGGATTTAAACCCGTTGGTGGTTCGGGGTTTCTGGAAGTACTCTGGGTTTGCTGAAAGAGGGACTGTAATTTCTTCTTGTGGCTGCTGGTACGGCTTAAGTTTCAGTGTCGATGACGGTATAGCTGATAAGTTGGACGATAAGGACCCGCAAAGGCGCACACGCAAGACGCCATTATCGAGATCGACCATCGGACGAATGAGTGCCATCTTGGGATACCGTTTCAGGCTGAGAGCTGCGCCAGTGCCGAGATGAACGAGACACCACTCCCTATCCCAAGCCAGCCCCTCTCTCCGAACATCCCACGACATCTCCGCAGGGATCCTCCAGCCTCCGCAGCTCTTGATCGGATATATCGTCAAGCTCTCCACGTAGAAATCCGGTTTCGAAGCAGCTCCAGCAGTGAGATCCTCCCGGGGAAAATACGATTGCTCCACAGCCTTCTTCTCAACGAAAAACTCCTCCATAAACTCTAAAAACGTCCTCACATCCTGAGCACTGCTCATCGCACCAAGACTAACCCGTATCACACCCGTCGGCTTTCCATTCATAATGTCATTCTCATCACCACACCGCTTCCCCGCTGAAAAATTTGCCTTCATCTCCCACGGTGCCAGCTCCAACGAGTGCGCGATCCCCCCCGGATTGCAGACCCCCCCAGTCCGGAGCTGGATATCCCGAACTGCCGCGATCCTCTCGACTTCCGAGTTGCTCACCCAGCCTCCATTGCTATTTCTGATGTTAAAGGCCACTACCGGACCTTGAGTTCGCTCATCGCCGTAGTTCGAGGATGCTTCCTTGTAGATTTGGCAAACAGGCTCACCGTTACCATGGGCCAGCTGCGATAGGCCCGCGTACAACGACTTCGCAAGGGCAGAAGTATGCCTAGAAACGCTTCCAATCGATCCGTATAGCCGCCGATGGACATCCATTGCCGAATCCAAGGCGATGATACTATGAAACGGCAACGTGCCATCCTCCAGCTGTTCGTGCAATGATTCCTGTTTCCTCTCACACCATTGCTCCTTCAAACAAACCACCATCTCCACCGTCCCACCCCCGAAATACTCCCGTCTCTGCAACACATGCCCGATCTCCTTCCGGATGATCAAGGCTCCGAGGTCCGGAAACCCGAATATCTTGTAAAAGCTCAGGACTGTGAAATCGGGCGCCTCGTCAGGGTTACTGAGATCCAACGGCGACGTTGAGACGAAGGCGGCGGCGTCGAGTAGCGAGTACATCTTCCGGTGGTGAGCCAGCCGGGATCTCCGAAGTCGACCCGGCCAACTCAATGGTAGTCGACGACCTGTCATATTTGATTGCGCAGGATACGCAAATAATCCAACATCCGCCTCTAAAATACTCCCGCGCGAGCCCAATTCACCATTGGAAAGCCAGCCCTCTACCTCACCATCCGATCCGAAGCACCACTGCCCCGCCCTTGCCGCCTCCCTCACACCCACTAGGCTGGTATGCGAATCCCTATGATACCCATACCACAGCCCCTTCCCCTCATCCCCGCCTCCATCCGGACATCCTGTCCCTACCTCTCTATACCTTCTCAATCCCTCCGCAACAAGCTTCACCCCCGCCGTTGCATTCTGTACAAAAACTACGTCAAACTCCACCGGATCCGCATTGAAGAATTGCAGAACACGCAGCCGGATGTCCTCGATGCGGCGTGCCGCCAATTGCGATGCTGCAGACGCTGAGTGCGGGTTGCCGTAGAGGCCTCCGAGCATGTCGGCAGAGAAGCGGCCGATGAGCGACTTTGCGTATAGGGTCGTGCCCGCGTGGTCGAGGTAGATCGTGCCTGTGGAGCTCCAATCTTGTCAATTCATCAAATTCGGTGCCTTCATCATAACAACCCCCCGGTGGAAGACGAAACCCAAACTCACCCCCCAGCATAGGATATTCCCTCCCCCGAAACTCATCCACATTATATTCCCCCATGGCAGCGAAGCTTCCCTCTGTAGCTGATTGTTGTGTCCCGCGAAACAGTCCCATCTCTTTCAAGCTTCAAATGGTGATACAACAAACTCTCTCCAGTTCAGGGTAGAAGCCTTTGCTCCACGGCAAAAATTCCATCTCCCGTCCTCTTCAGTACATTCATGACTTATCTGACGTCGGCATCGCATCGAATTGGATCGCCCACCAATAAAGTCCGCCGAACGGCGTGCGGAGATCTCCGACAAGCCAGCGCCACCAAGAAAATGTCCGACGCCAAAGGTTCACCAGCACCATCGAAAACTTCACAACTAGCTTCGATAGTTCTTTCAATTCCATCTACGTCTTCTAAACACAATCTCGATTTGACCAAACACGAAGCATACACAAGAACTCACCACCTTCCTTGCCCTGAAATTCTCAGAGAAGATGCCCGAATAACCCCCGACCGATCAAATGTAAGCTATACATACATGAGAATTACTATCTGGTCATCCGTCCGTCGTATCTCATGGCCGGAAAACCCATTCTCTATGCCCCGCATATTGAACTCCCCCCACTCTAATCTCTTGTCGTTCATTTCCGGGAACCTGCTCGCCCACCCACCCCTCGCACAGAAGGCAATCTTTCTTAAAATACAAAACAGCCAGGCGAGGGGTGTGTGCAGGGGACGGACTACCGGAGGAAAAACCAACATGCGGAAAGAAAATACTAACTATTTCTGTTGGGGAAATCTCACGCCACCCACAAGGGCGTCCCATCCCTTGTCCCTGCCTCATCCTAGCGGCCCCGCAGAGATGTGCATCATCGTTGGGTTCGAGAAGACAGAGGAGATGCAAGTTGGCACGCTCGTCCATAAATAAACGCACGCCTGCGCCATGTTCGTATGTTTTGCCCCAAAAGCTCCCGATGGAATGCCCGTAAACTGTTAACACAAGCATCCACAGCAGATCTTCGAGAATAGAGTCTGATAGAGTCTGGCTCAAGGAAAAAAAAGTAAGGAAGAAAAGGGATGGGAAAGATAAATAGGTCCGGCCGCGGGATGACTTCCTATCCATTTTTCCCTTTCGTTATTTGTTCCAAAGAAGACGAAATATAGAATAAAACAAACGGATTGCAAGCCACCTAGTTGAATCAAGCAAAGACGAAAAACGCCGAATTCCCATGAGCATCGCTCTCAAGTCCGCTCTCTGCCCATGCCATTGGTCATGCACGCCAGTAACTAAAAAAGACTATAGAACGATTCATATATCATCACCTCTACTTTGGAGGGGTAGAGCCAATAACAGGGGACACTGTTTGGCCATGGTTAGGAGTCTGCCTCGCTGACATCGGAGCAGACTGTCGTTTGGATAGAAGAGCCAGCTTCTTCCTCAAAGCCCCAAGCCGTGCGCGGATACTAGTAACCACTACAGAGTGCATCAACCGTTAGATATACACCTCATGTGTCTTAGGACCCCCCAAAAGTCTAGAGATAGGGACTCACTCTTTATCACGACTTTCCTATCCTCAGCTTCCAACCCATTAATTGACCCTCCGTCCGGACTATGATTCTTTTCATCCTTATCGGGCGAGCTGTCCCCCTTCTTCGGAGCCACATCGTTGCTCCCCTCCAAGATTGCCTCCAGCATTCTGATTGCAGTTATGTAGGCCATCTCACAGCCAGGTAGGTCTTCCCCGACAAGCTCGTTGACCGCGGAGGCTCGACTCATCTCCAAGGCGCGGTCGTACATGAGTTTCTCCGCGGTCACGCCAGAGCTTATGTAGACTCCGTCGGCGGATGTACCCATTCGCGTAGAGCTAGAGCTAGGGTGATTCTGGGGGTGACTAGGATGAGTAGCCGGAAGTTCCTTCTGCGCTTCGAGAAGTTTCAGGCGGACGAATTCAGCCTTCTCAAGGACTTCATTGAACCGGCTGCGCACCCACTGGACAACGTTGTTGATTCGGTTGCCCACTGCAACGATGTTAGCAGCAGTAGGCTCTGAGCGCGGCGATGACAATTCACCGATGACCTCTCCCCTATTCTTCCGAGCCCACCATGCTCCGGCGATATCCATGGACCTAGCCAGCAGGGTCAAAGCCTTGACATACAATACCAAAGCTTCTTCAGAGATGGTAACAATGGCATCGACGGTTAAGCCCTCTTCCCCGCTCTCAGCGGTCTCTATCTTCACCAGTGGGAGACCCAAACCTTGTGCCGTCGATGGAGCCTGGGGGATTAATTGCTTAAACTTCACCTCAGCAAACCCATACACAACATCGCTTCTGGTCGCAGACTCCTCGATTGCGTAAACCGTTTGGGTATCTTGGTCCGCAGGCGTATCCGTCGAAGAGCCGTTAGCAATCACGACCAGACTACCTTGGGATACCGGGTATGCTGGAAAGGCGCCGTAAGCCGATGGCGGAGAGTGGCCCTTCCCGATGGGGGGCGAGAACCCAATGCCAAAGAGACGAAAGTTTGCCATATTGAGAGCCTTTGAGATTGCGGAGGTGGCTGAAGCGGGGCTCCCGCCATATCGTCTTTCATAGGAGGCCTTGCGTTGGTGGTATGCATCCGGACGTTGCTTTGTTGATGCGATCTGCAAGGCTCTAGTGTGAGGCGCTGGCTGGGACCCAGGAGCCGAGGTCGGGGCGCCCTGCGTCGTGGCGCGGCGAGGTATCGCCCCATGTTGGGCCATAGGTTGCATCGACTGATCCTTATAGGCTCCATGCAATCGAGGACTAGCAGCCAACTCATCGGCAAATGCGTTGACCTCCACCGCTCGTTTCTCAACTACCACGTAATCTCGCTCAAACGCAATCTCTTGTTCTGCGCGTTCCCGGACCTCCTTCGCGGTCCTACCATCCTCCCGCTGCGTGTCACGATCACACTGCTGTTGTTGTTGCTGTTGCTGTTGCTGTTGAACGAGAAGCGATGACCCAGGCGAAGCAGAATTGCGGCTTGTCTGCCTCTCCATAGCTACCGCAGTCGGGCTTGCATTACGTTCCTGGTGCAACTCGACAGCGGCGGGTGTAGTGGCACGCGTCACTAAGCTCGGTCGGCGAGACAGTTCCCGTTCGCGATATTCCCGATTGCCTATCTGAGCGTTGGCGAAGTTACCGCTGTGGCGTCTCGCGTCAGGCGGCGCCAGCGGTGACCCCGGGGTTTGGTGAGCATCTGCAGCGGTCGCAAACGGATATGCAGCCCGTGATTCAGCCCGAGAGGAGGGACGAACGAGTGGATTCCTCGGAAGCCTATCCCGCGGTGATTGCGGAGGCTCTCCTTCCTCTAGCTTCCCTTGTCTGTCAGTCCCCAGTGCCCTCGGATCTCGAGGAAGGTTACTCTTCTTCCCAGATGCTGTAGAGGGATCCGCTTCGGATATAGACGTAACTCTCCCCCGTGGCCGATCTTCGCCCACGAGGCCAGGGATATCATCTTTAACAACGCTATGGTCGAAAAAATCCCCAAATCCCATCCGCTCCACTGGATTCCTCTTCAAAAGCCCACGAATCAACTTCTTCATCTCATCGCTAAGGACAGTCTCTTCAGCAAACTTGATCTTGTCTTCGCCCCTCTCGATCTTGCGCAGGAGTTCGACGTGGTTTGAGGCCCTGAACGGCGGCCTACCAACCATCATCTCATATAAAACGGTGCCGACGGACCACAAATCAGCCTTCGCATCGTACTTTTCATATCTCAGGATTTCAGGGGCCATGTAGAGTGGAGATCCGCAGAGCGTCTCCGCCAGCGACGTAGACGGTAGTGATCGTGCAAACCCAAAATCGGCGATCTTCAGCATCGGTAGCGACTCCACCCCTACCACCGGGACCAAAGAATTCTCGCTGGCGGCAAATGGAACAAGCTCCGATTGGACTTTAGCCAAATGCTGTGGGGATGGATTCAGCAAGAGGTTTTGCGGCTTCACATCCCGATGAATGAAGTTCCTCGCTCTCAAGAATTCCAGAGCACTAGCCAGCTGCTTGAGAAAGTGCCGAACGACGACCTCATTCAGCCCCCCACCGACCGGATTTGGGTACTTCTTGATCATATCAGCGGTGGCCGGATGAGCGACGAGCTTATCGCGCTTCTTGATGAAATATGATAGATCGCCCAAGGAGCAGAATTCCATCACGAGGTGGATATGTTGGGAGGACTCTTGGCAATCGATGAGCGCCACGATGTGAGGGTGATGAAGGCCCTTTAGGATGTCGATCTCAGAATAGAGGTTATCCTTCAGCTTCTTGTTAAGCTTCTGAAGATGGACCGATTTGACGGCGACAAGTGAGCGGTTCTTCTGTGGTGACTCACCCAATGTCAGTCGGTGTTAATTCAAAGAACAAGAGAACGGAAATCAGAGCGGGAAACATGAAGCATTAAGCAGAAGCTGCAGTTCATCCGGCCTCCAGCATCAAAAAGAAAATTGTAAGGTTGCGTTGAAGAAATGGGCAACGGATGCATACCGTATGCACAGCCTTGTAAACCGTAGCAAAGCTCCCTCGCCCGATTTCGCCCATCATCTTAAACACGCCCACCGTAGCTTCCGGTTGCCCTTGCTCTCGAGATCTCCGCGACGACGAGTGGTTGCCCCCAGCCGGAGGAGTGCCGCGAGTAGTCATGTTGAATGATTATAAATTTCCCAAACTCGGAGGTGGTTCCGTTCTCTCGTCTTGCTACTCGACTAATTTTCCTTCCTCCACCACCAAGCAGCAGACGGTCTACCAGCTCAAATGAGGATAAAGCGTTGCAGTGATAGCGTTGCACATGGACCACGAGTAGAGAAAGGGGTGAGATTTGTGAAAGTGTGTGTGTGTGTGCGTGTGTGTGCGTGCGTGCGTGCGTGTGTGTAGAGAGAGTGTGCGGGTTGGAGGAAACGGGCGACGAAAAGTGGTGTGTAGGGCCTATTGTGTTGGCGAGTGGAACCGCATGGAGCTTTGGAGCTAAGTTGAAGCGACTAGCCGTTGATCGATCCGAGGGAGCGTTGCTTGTGGGGTAGCAAGGCAGTACGACCCGGATAGGGATAACAGGAAAAGTGGATGACTGTCTACGCCCAGTCGATTCTCCCCGTTTGATGACAGCTTTCGTTGGGAGTTACGGGAACGGGTCCGCAGTGTTACCAGCAAAAGTGGTGTTGTCGGTGGTTGTGCACTCGACTAAAAAAATGTGAGGCGACGAACGAAGACTTGGGACCATCGATAGCCCCCGTCCCGACCGCCGAAGGAATCTCCGACAGCGACGAATGGGCGAGAACAGGGCAGAGCAGACGACCGAAGCGGAGCCTTTGTGTTCGAGGTTGTGGGCACGAGAACAATCGACAATCGATCAGTCCAGCTTAGTGAATGGGGAATTTCGAGTCACGAGTTACTAGATGGGATTGGCGATTGTCCCTCGCTGCGTAGCACAGAACCCCGGCGGCGGCGCGAAAGAAGAAAACAAAATTAAAAAAAAGCTGAGAGGAGAGGAGAGAAAGTTCTCGATGATGGGATGGGTTGACCAAGCAGCGTGTGGCTAACTATGTACAGGGCAGAGAACAACTCCAATAACTCCACCCTTGACTCCCCAAAGGAACGACGCTATTACCCGTCCAGGTGTCAAGTCAGGGTCAGTTCAAGTCATTCAATCAAGCCGCTCAATCAAGTCGCTCAATCAAGTCAAGTCCCCTGCGTGCGCTTCAATCAAAAGGCTCGCCGCGTGGACGGAAGGGCGTTGCAGGCATCTGTCTGCATTTTCGGTTGGCTTGGGATGGCAGGCTGCCATCAGAGTCAGATGGCCATCTCTCTGATCCCTCGTCTGGTGCCTAGTGTTTTGCAGATGCCCGATGCGCGGAACAGCTCCGACTCCGCAGTTTCTTTTTCCTGCTGCTGGGTTAGAAAAGAGCATGGCTGAGGAGAGAGAGATACGAGGAAAATACTCCGTAGGGAATTGTATGTGCGTAGTGCGTGTACAATACGTTCACTCGGCTTCGGGCGATCTTATCGAGATAGATAATCAAGATAGTAGAGCCAGGTCATCCCCCCGGTCTTTTTCGCCCTCTCCACTCTCGCCGCACCCCCAAGAAGCCAGACACCCGACGCCATACGCCATACGCCATACGCCATACGCCAGACACGAAGCCTGAGTTATCGCACCGCCATACACACATACATACACACACATACATACACACATACGTACACATCGCGACCCAGGCTCTGCAGCTCTGCAGCTCTGCAGCTCTGCATAGGCTCTGCATCCGCCACTCTCTTCGTGGTCACCTTCCCCCAAGCTCCGTTGCTCCCTTCCTCGCTTAAGCCTTGGCACTCCTCGACCCAGTCGACACCATGCGTTGCCTTGAGCACTGCAGCGAAGCTACATCAGCAAGCTACATGAGCAAGCTATCAATCCCGAAAGCAACAAGGCGCACTCCTGCGCATCTTGCAGCCACCCGGGGGGAAATAGAAACTGCAGAGTCAAAACAAAAACCCCCAAACGAGGCTGACCGACCCACGGACTGGTTGAACTGACCCAACAAAGACGCCGACTAGGCCTCCGCATAGCCCATACAGATGTTACTCATACATACAGGCAGACATCCATCATCCCACACACGAAACTGCCCGATATTCCCATTACCCCATACCCCACAAACCCAACCACCACCACCACCACCACCACCACCACCGCCGACCAAGCAAAGCCCAATGCCGGCATCCCGGAGCCGCGCTTCCGCCACTCGATCGACAGAACACATCATCACCCCATCACCCATCCCCAAAGCCAAAAAAAAAAAAAGAAAAAAGAAAAAAGAAAGAACGTTTCGTTTCGCATCGCATCAGCTTGCTCCCCAAAAAAAAAAAAAAAAAGAATATTAGCCCCGAGAAACTCTAACTCAAAAATGTGGGCGTCGAGGCGTGGGGGTTCGGTGGTGATGTGTGGGATGTACGTATGTACATACAGGCGGGACGTTAGAGGCTTAAGCTGGCTTCCTTTGCGTGCTGGTCGCGGCCTCCATCTCCCTGGCTGGCATCTCTACCGTATACCGCGCATCTCCCCAGTTTCCCTTCCCCGCCAGCCACCAGCATCCCAGACACAACGACCCGCCCATCCCCTCTATAGGCGGAGCGTCTCCGGGTCTCACGCCTAGTTGTCCACCCGGGGCTCTTGATCTGTACCTGCGTCTGCTCGTGCTCAGGCCCGCATGGCTGTCTTTCGTATCTTGGATGCATACTCGGCTCCCGTCAGGATCCTCAGACACATATATAGCATCGGGACTGCCCTAAGTTTTCTTTCAACTGAACCCGGGCTCGAGAAACGGCGTTGCTGTCGTTAGGGCCTTTTGGCTCCAAACGGGCGGTGGATCCTTTAAGCTGGTTGTCGTGATGTCTACGCCCGCCGTTGGTGTCTCAAGGGGATGTTCATTCTTGGCTTGTTGATATCCGTTTCGGTTCTGTTCGACCCCCTTTTCTCCCGAATCTAAATCCGGCTCTTTTTTTTTGCCCCGGGGCTTCCTGAGCAGAATACCTTTAGCTTCGGCCCATTTCCCTATACTCCAGCTCGGCCCAACTGCTAACCTTCCGCCCATACCCCGGTATTGTCTGTGCTAACTCGTCACTCCACCCTCGAGAATATTCTGTGTCCCCAGAACCTCCTAGTCACTGCCACCAACGCCACCTAACACCAGTTGCGAATTGATAGGCCCCCTAACGCGCCAATTGCGCTATGTTCCGTTAAATGTTGCACCCGGCCACCCTACCAGTTTAACTAGACACCCCAAGCAGGGCGCCTTCAAGCTTTAGTGCGTTCCTTAGCGCTGTAGTTTACTCTAGCTCCTTTCACCCCTTTCCATAGGCGGATATTATCTGCGTTAACCCCCCCCCCCCCATACCCAGACGTGTTCGGCACCCACATTTCTCTCGTCCACCTAGCTGCGCAACTGCCCTAGCTATATAGTCAGGCGTGGCTCAGGAAACCGGGGGCCCGCCTGATTCCTCATCTGTGTTATATCGAAAACATCCGGAGACTGCCCGGGAACACAGGATTTACGTCGGTGGCAATCACAAGGTGTCACGCATAACAGCTCATCCAATTCAGTCGAATAAATAGGATTTGGATATTATTCATCAAAGCACTCCCGTCGCACCGTAGTAGCCTCCTAATCAAGAAACTATAGTCAAGGAAGAAAGCAAATCAAAGTAGGACCACTCCGATCCCAATCAAGATATAGCACCGCAACATGCCCCGTTAGCATTATTATGCCTATGTCCCCACCGCCACAGACCCAGGAAAAAAACGCTTCAGCTCCCCGCACGATACATTCAATTTATAATATTGACTTCCGCTTTCTCACCCTAGAGTCTCAAAACCAGGCCCAATCAAAAGCAGAAACCCTCCCATTGGTCGAATCTTTCCGACTCGCCTTATTCATATCCAATGCTTCCGCCCTGAGTCTCTCCCAGTCCGCCTCCAACCCCACTCCCCGCAGGGTCTCATCCAACTTCCTGACTCGGTCATTGGCAGCCTCCACGAAGGTTTCCGCGTGTTCCAAAACCAGGTCGGTATCAACAATGGTTTTCCCCATGTCCCTAAGGGACACGACTAGTCCCTTTTGCTCCCTTGACAGTTTCTCCGCATGTTCGAAAACGCTTTTGAGCTCGGCAAAGTATCCTGCCGAGATCGCGTAGCTTTCCGCAGAAGCCCTCAGTGCTGTCCTGGTTTGCTTTTCGAGGATCTGGTTTTGCTTTTCGAGGGTCTTGATGCGGTTTAAGAGGTCATTATATGACGGTTTTCCGACTCCGCTGGGTGTTCCTCCCTGGTCACATCGGCTGGCTAAGGAACCAAAACCTGCCAGGAACTCTCCATCGCTTCCCTTCGCTCGACGCGCCCAACCCACCCCAAACGGGTTTCTCCCCCGTTCCCGGTCTGACTCTCTATCTTGCACTTGGGCCGGCTGGATTGCTCTGCCTCGGTCTGGGGTAGACAAGCCGGCCTTCCTCTGATCTAGCCTTGCACTCTTAGTATGGCTCTTTTTCGATCTATGGTCGGATTCTGATTCTCCACCCGTCGGAGTTTCGTCTCGCGTCGCTCTTAGCGGAGTCTGCGCTGATTGCCGTTGCTTTTTGACTAAAGAGGACTGGCCTAAAGACGATCGCCCGTCCAGAGTCTTCCGCTTGCTCGCGGTTTTGGCGCCTCCTTTTTGGTCCTTAGGTGATTCCTCTTGCTTAACGGGGGCTGTGTCATCTGAGCCAGACTCGCTACTAGTCTCGCCAGTCAATTTCCGAGCATCAAGTCTCGCAGTCGGCTTTTCAATGTGGTGATAGCGGTCGTTGTCAGAACGAGGCCGGTGGCCCCTTAACTCGTAGTCGCGAAAGACGTATATACGTCCTTTCCTATCTAGCGACGGGGGACCAACGTTCGGTCGACGTTTCGAGAGACTGCCATCTGAAACAAAGTCGAAATCCCAATGGAAATTGCACTCAGAATTCTTGATCCCAGCCTTCACAATTAAAGTCACAATCTCGTCCGTTAGGCGTACCCTACTGGGAATTCCCCTGTAGTCAGAGGCGGTAATTTTAACGTTTTTGTCGGAGAATAGCTGGTAGTTTGGGAAGTCCCTTCGCTCAACCTGGCCGTCGTCGGGATTGTATTCATCTGGTGCGATGAGTACCTTGCGTAGGCTCATCTTTACGGTTTTTTGAAGCGTTCGAGAAAGGGATTCGTTTAAAGTCGCGTATGGTGCTCAAAATAAAACCTGAACCAAGAGTGAGACGACTCCGTAGTGCGGCGAAGGCGGACGATGAGCTCAAACGATGTAGGTTGGAAGAAGAAGAAGCTTGAAGGCGGTAGGTTGTTGTAGCTAGATATATGTAGGTTGGAAGAAGAAGAAAGCTTGAAGGTGGTAGGTTGCTGTGGCTAGATATATGTAGGTTGGAAGAAGAAGAAAGCTTGAAGGCGGTGGGTTGCTGTGGCTAGATATATATGTAGGTTGGAAGAAGAAGAAAGCTTGAAGGTGGCGGGTTGCTGTAACCAAATATATGTAGGTTGGAAGAAGAAAGCTTGAAGATGGTGGGTTGCCGTAGCCAAATATATGTAGGTAAGAGGTGAGTGAAGTCGAACTGAGGATGAAGTGAGTACTCACCCTTTTAAGAAAACCACATATACCGAAAATTGACTTGAGAATAATTGTTTTCTTGGTTAAAGGCAATCACTTCTTTTCCCAAAATGTTTTTCAAAATCCAGATCACTCGAGATCTCCGATTTGAAGCTCTTGCTTTAAATCTCTCGGTCGCTTTAGGTGCCAATTCCCTAATCGCCTCGCCGGACTCGGAAGAATAACAGTCCTGGGTATCTAAAATCTGTTTTTATATTGATTCGCGGTTAGCATACGAGGAGAAACGGCTCTAGTGTTGACCCACTGAACGCCATCGGACCTCGGAACTGTGATCTGATTAGCTGCCTCCACACAATTGTAGTATCTCTTCCCAATTTAAATTTGTCAGACCAGCAATGGCCAGAGGCGAGTTGACTAGATTCCCTGCCGGAAACTAATCTGAAGAAAAGCCATAAGCTAAATTCTTGAACTAATATGATATTGATACCAGCCCTGAGAAGAGCAAAACTAAAGTATGTGATATTAAAACCTCTCGCCAGACCAGACTGTAGAATGAAACTAGAAAGCTAAATTGACTGCTAAGAACTTTGATGCAAAGGCTGATAGCTTTCGTCTTTGATATCCTCCAGCTCCGCACTCACTAAAGTCTCCCGATATCTGAAAACTGCCAACTCTTTAATTTTATGCTTTAGGAGAGTTTGGTAGTTGCTCAAGTTGAATGAGATCGAACGTTCATTCTCCGGGGCGATGGCGAATAGTACGAGAGTTTTGGATACCTGAGGTATTAGCTAAGAGGATCAATACAAATTATTTGAAGAGAGATGTCAAACTTTCGATCGCCATTAAGACCAAGACCATCCTATAATCGGATAAACTCCTTAAATGGCATTTGAATAGAAAAGGGCTTCTCATAGACACCCGAAAGAACAGACGAGTTTGCTCCCAAACGCCAGGAATTGAAGCATTCTAGATTCGCGCGAACCCGATCATAAGCTGAGTCGGATATTTGAAGGTGATCATCTGCTAAACCAGATCTCTCGGAGGTGCAGCGCTCTTTTGCCACAGGAATTTCGTCTTCTAGTGGGGCGGACTTCCGAACCCGGTCGGTAGGCGAAAGAGCAGAGCGGTGAAGGAGAGAGGCCCAATAGCCCTCTGTATCCTGGGCTAGCGAAGTCTCTATCCATGGTATTGTATTTTGTTGGTGATGATAATAGAAAGAGGGTCGTTAAGGGGAGAAGGGAAGGATTAGAGTGAGGAAAGGAAAGAGTGGCGTGGTGGGGAAATATCCGCTAACCCTTATTGGGCCAATCGTGGAAACGGCCGGCCAAACCTCCACAACCAACTCAGTCGAGTAAATCGGATTTGGATCTTGAAATAAACTAATCGTAGGATAGCCCAATGCCCACTTCTATGCCAGTCCTCCACCCCTAGTATCTAGTTTTGATTCCCAAAAGGAAAATATCCCATAGGCTAGAACAATAGCCGGAGAAACCCCTTTAATAGTAGAAAAGGAAAGGAAAACGAAGTGCGATTCTGGAAAAACAGTCCTTATATCCTCAGCCCCTTGGTGAAGAGCCACAGGATAATAGGAACAATAACATTGTCATTTCCGCCCGTCAATACGGCTTCCGTCAAACTAGCCCCACAGGCAGCAACGCCTATTTTCCCAATTGACATCAGCAACCCGTCTTCACTGCCACCCGCCCAACCCCCCAACACGAGCCAATACTTCGCAAAAGCCAGCCCCACAGACACAGCAACCGCAAACGCCACACTCCCTTCGATGCTTTTCCCCCCACCCCATACCCACTTGCTCCTCCCAAACCGTCTCCCAACGAGCGACGCCGCTGCGTCCCCCATGCCTACGCATACCACCCCACTAACCATCCCCACCTCCCTCCGCCCTACATCCCAGCCCTTCCAGCACCCCAGCCCAGATCGCTTGATGCCGGCGAGAGACAACCAGAGTGGTATGGCGCATCCAATCAGGAGGAATATGTGTGAGACAACCACGGGACCCCTCAGGTCCCGGCCATCGACGTAGGGGGTGAGAAATTGAGCGAGGGGTTTTGAAAGAGGGGGTAGTTGAGAGACGCGGATGAGGTCGAGGAGGAGGAAGATGGCCAGTATTAGTCCCAGAGCTAGGCTCGTGAATACCGGATCAATGTATGTGGCAGGCAGCATCATCGCGACCATCATCCCGTGGAAAACCTTCCGTCTCGTGTCAACCTCGACCACATCCCGTAGCCGCAGCACTGCCAACATCCCAATGGCAAGCACACCTAACCAGTATCCTGAGATTAGTAATCTGGTATTAGCTTCACCGAGTACCCTTCGCCGCAGATACTCCATCTGATACGCAGGCTGGCGATTACTCTCATAAGTTTCCCACGGAGGTAGACATATCCATCTGTCTAAGTTCCATTCCACCAGCAAAAGTCTCAGGCGTTGTACGTTCCCGAAAAGATACCCGATTGCCCATCCGACGGGCTCATTACCGTTCAAGGCAGCCTCACCAATATAGCTTCTGATGCCGACAAGCACAGTCAAGACGATTACAAGATACACATAGCCAGCATATAGCCACTTGCGGGTCTTCGCTTGAGCATAGGTAAGTGAAAGAAGAGATTGGATGGTCGAATACGTTCGTCGCTTGCGACGATCGCGGGACGCAAGTTTTAAGCGTTTTGGCAGAGAGGGCGGTGGAGAAAGCGAGGACAGTGTGTGCCTTCTTTGGGGCAAAAACGGTTGGTCGACCCCCCCGAGATCTAAGTCTGGGAAGCCAAGCGTCTTCGTTTCCTCGGTAGCAGACCTAGACTCTTTTGCTTCATCGGACACCACTCGGCTTCCATTTACATTGCACGTCTGCAGTCTCAAATCGTGTCTGCTCCTCCCGCCTCGAAAGCGAAATTGCCCCCTAACATCGCTATCGCCATCGCCATCGTCCTCCACATTCTGCTTTCGGCCACGGCGGACTGTTGCAAGCAGATCCAGGAGCGTACTTCTTGCTCTGGCGACCTGAATGGCACGTCTGAACTTCCACTTCGGTACTCTCGCCAATGCGACCCCCCATCGAAGGACAGGTGCGCATAGAACGAAGACCGTAATGCCACCACCCCACAACAGACTTTTCAAAATTACCGCCTGAGCAGACACAGCATGTATAAAAAGATTGATTAACGAAGTCGACAGCAGCTGCAGCTCTGCTTCAAGGAGGCTCGTTGTTGTTAGATAACGCAAAACGGGAAGTAAAGCTTGGTGCAAGGGATATAAACAAACAAGAACCTCCCGTTCCAGGCCGCACGGCGACGGCATCCTCGGGAAGTATGGAACAAAGGTGTATCTTTCTAGTGGCAGCGCAATAAATTCAGATGCGATCTGAGGGATTACAGTGGTGAACCAGTGGAGAGTGTTGTAACCAGGTGTTCCTCGGAAACCGGGGAAGAATTGACATGGGAGAGACGCAAGACTAAGTGCCAGGTTTGGAGTAAGAAATCTTTGGTCGTCAGCTAGCAGCGCCAGCGCTACATATGCAGGAAGCAAAATTGGGTATAGGACTGGAGCGGGATCGAAAGTGGAGGGTATTCGAATATACCCCTTGAGTGGTGGGGCTGAAGGTGGTGGATGATTTCTTTGAGAAAGGAGAATTCGTAAAGGGTAGAGGAGGAGTATTAACACAACGGCTGCGAAGTGGCATAGCAGCTCAGCTAAAATAAATTGATCTGTCAGCCATGAACATTTCATCAATATTATGGGTTCACAAGATTCCCTTACCCCTATGCCAATTTTTCAAAATCCGCATGACGTCCTCTCTACACAACAGCAGTCCCCCAACGCATGCAATGAGACCAAACTCTACCCCTCGCCGAATAAACTCAGTCCGCTGTATCCTCTGTGCCCTTTCGACTGCCTTGTTAGCCTCTTTGCTAGCCGGATCATACCGGTCAGCGCCTGGCCACTCTTTATAGTCCGTTAAGTCTCTAGTTTCATCCCCTCTCAAGTGTGGCGGTGTGAGGGAGCGTTCAATGCCTTCCCCGCGTGTATCTCGAAGGCCTTTCCTGAGCTTTACTGGTGGTGCGGGCAAACCCCTCAGAAAGGTATAGCTCTCGTCATCCGCTTCCGTCCCGCTATCACTAAGAGACCTGAAATCTCTTTGATGCCGCCGGCCAGTATGGTTGCGCTTTGCTTCGTCTCCGGAGCCCCTGTCAGAAGGGTATGGGGACGGTGTCAAGACCGCAAAATCACTATGATCCCCGCTAAAATCGGGCCGCTCTTGCCAACGGGACGGTTCAATCTTCCGCCTCCGGTATGGGTGGGGAGATCGTGAGAGCTGTCTTAGTGAAGGACCTGGGGAAATATCTCCTTGCACGCCCGATTGCGCGTCCGCAGAATCTAGCCACTGAGGTGCCATGAATTCCGCATTCAGCCCGGAAAGGTCCTCCGCGGCTTATTCCATGGCACGCCGAGTCCTTACTCTATGCACAGGGTGTCTCTAGCCAGTTTCCATCAAAAGAAAAGGCGACGCGATGTTATGATAACATATAGCGCTGGTGAGGTGAATATGCTGTCCTCTGCGGAAGTGGTGCATTTTTACTCGCGGAAGTTACCGAGACGACATCAACATAAAAGGAATTTGGGTGAATATTTCCTCGATCCCTCTCTTAGGATCAAGGGGCACCGAGGACACATACCACCTTTCATTGCCAATATCTACTTTTTCTCACAGTAATTGCGCCTCATAGGACTTGCGCTCTGCATGTGTGTCCAATACTCCTACAAGGACTCTAAAGACTTTGACCTTTGACGCTGGATGTTTCACTCCTAACAACCACCCCGGCACCCACTCTTGTCCCATCTTTTCCCCAGACACTCCGGCAAGGCATCACAGTAACCGCAGGTAGGTCGCAGAGTGGTGGCGAGGAAGAGTCCCACGCAGCCTCCCAGCCCGGATCCTTCGCCGTATATAGCGTTATCTGCAATATTTTCTCGCTGCCAACCGTTTGGGGGTGTGACTTGGCGTCCAAGAGCACCATCTGCTCGAGTGCAGACCGGAATCTATCATTTGGCAATCCATCACGGATAGTGCCATAAGACATCGCAGTATTCCCGTTGATGAATAGACATTGTTTGAACAATATACAGCAGTTGCTTCCTATTTCTATCTCATCCGATATCCGTATCCGGCCAGGACCCGACACACCCAGTGCCGACCACTCTATGTGGCTGCCACGAGGGAGCTCGTCAACTTCCACCGCGAAGAATGGCGACGTTGGCACCAGCGATCCAGTAGCATCGATGAGTTCGAAGTTAGGCAAGAGGCTCCTAGTCATCCCATTGCCTAATATGGCATTAGCTCCACCATACTTCCGGTCCCAGATATCTACTATCGCCTCCTCTTCTTGGCCTCCACTGCCAGCATCGCAGACACCCCAGCGCGCGGAGTTCCTTTCCTCCCACACTCTCCCCGCAATCACGGCTCTGCGACGAATGTCAGGGTGTCTAGCAATGAATGCAACCCCTCCAGTCCACCACTTCGCACACATAGATTCCCCAATTCTCCAAAGATGCTGTAATGCCAGCGCGACCTGGAATCGGAAAGAAAATAGGTCCCCCAATTCATGCCCAACGAGATTGGGAGGCTCCATAGTAGCCGGTTCAAGCGGGATTTGTCCCGCAACGTATATCAAGGAATCACTTGCGGAGTCGGCCCGACACACACCATCCTGGTTGAGCTGCAGCGGACAGGCAATCGCTTGGGAATACGGCCCAATATTCGCCGGAGCCCAGTAAGACCTAGACTGTACGTGTAGCCCCTCCCTAAACTCCCGTTGCCCAAGATCGACAACTGCAGATAGCAACACGTGGATGCCTCCTCTCAAAAACTCTCCACATGCGACCGTAGCCCTAGCCGGAGGATTAGGTCTCGCGAACAGAGTAGAGTAGGCCTTGTTGACACACGGGAACGAAGCCATAGAGCGGAGTAGTATGGTGGCGTGCGCTATATCGTCTGGGGTCTTATCTTCCGACTCCAGCAAGGTTCTCAAACGCTTAACGACGTCTGCAATTTCGGTCTCCACAGATCCTCGCTCCCTTTTATCAGCGACCATATTTGAAATAAACAAAGCGGCCTCGCCTCTCCTTACAACCCAAGTATCTCCTACGACCAGATCCCCTCCACAAACAGTTTCCCGAGGTTGAATCGAATTCAGGCCCGCATCGACTTCCCCTCCAATATCTATGGACCTAATGGCCTTATCAAAATCAGCACCCAAGAGTTTAGGAATATGAAGATTCCCAAAAGCCCCTAGCCTCTGGGATCCTTCTGCAGGACTTAGAGTCGGCGAAATACACTCCTTTGCCACCAGTGATGCACCAGTAAATTTGAGATATGCAGAACCCCCGCCGCCATGAACTATGACACGATCTTGGCCTCCGATATCAATCCTCTTCTTCCACAACGGGGGTGGCCCATCAACCACCAACGTTTCGTACTCTCCACCTTCCCCTAACACAGCACCACCCCCTAACCCCCCAAACCTTTCCATTGCTCTCAACAGCCTCCTTGTCGTCCGTTGTTCCGCCACATTCTCCCACAAAAAGCTGGGGTCTAGCCCACCAGAAGCAACTTTGATAATTCTAGCATCCTGGCCGACGGCTCTCATGTCATCTAGAAGCGATGTCTCCAGCCCGCAACCTAAATGCGGATATTGCCAGAGATAAGACAATGGCACCAGCCCCAATCTCACAGCGACTGATTCCACGCGGGTTCGCTGATAATCCGAAAGGATAGCACCCGTGCTGATAGCATTCGCTGCCGGATAATCTAATAGTATTCTCTGCAGGAGAGGGACAAGTGATTCCGTCTCATCGACAGGCCATGACGACACACTGGGTTGGTCATCTCCCGGAGGACGATAGTTCTTTCCCGCGTTTAGTGTAGTTCCTACTATTGGCTGCCGGTATAGCGGGATTCCAAGTGCTCCCCCATAAAGTCGGATAACCGTATGGCCTACAGTCTGGTACATAAAGCTATTCAGGTCATCAGTTGGTTGCTCTTCAGCATCTGTCCCATTTTCAGATGGAAGCGGCGGATGGAGGTTTGCAAGAGCGATGACGCTATGCCCATTTGCCAGACAGTGAAGGATTGAGAAGAAAGAATCTTTTCCCCCCGATATTAGCGCGATCACGTTGAGTGTTCCCATAATGCATCCGAAGCTCGAGAGCTACTCTGTTACGTCCAAGACGAAGCACTGCGAAGCCCAAACATTTTCGGGATCCTTTGCAGTGCTGACATTAAACACAAGTATACAAGGCATATAAACGTTAGTCACATAACACTAGACAACGGCATGCCGGGTCTTGTTTTCTTTTTTGGCTTTCAACCATCACTCCTTCAGATTTGAAACTTCACTGTTCACAAGCAGCTGCACAAGGATCATTTTGACGGATAGTGCCTGCACATGTTCACATCTTTGCTAGCTTTCACATAAAGATACAACCGTTCTACATCCTCTTTGACACAAGCAAATCGCAGGTCGAAAGAAAAAGCTCGACGAGGTATGAGAGAAAAATGTGACCGGCACGAAATAATAACGAAGGCAAATAAGGTTGAGAAATACAAGCTCGGAAAGTCGGCCAGCTACCTTCAAAGTTAAACGAATGTAGAGAAAATTGAGCGCAATTCCGCCTTAATCAAATCCCCAATACACCTCCAAGTCCCCGCCGTGTCCCTAAAAAACACAAGTTCTGCCCATTTCCGCAATAAGGCACCGCATGACTTCCATAACAGCAGGACTGAGAGGAGACATGTAAAAGAAGTACAATGAAGAAGTGAATAAGCAAACGAAGGACTTTTTAATGATAAGTAGCTTTTCCCCGCCTGACTGCAGGCCCCTACTCCGAACGTCGCGCCACCGTCACACACGCCAGAGACCGAATGATACGAATGCCTTGGTTTGCGAAGTTGGCGGAATGAACAGAATTAAAGGGTGTATGGTGTGTTGTGTCGTTTTACTCGTGTCACACATCTCGATTTCGTAGGTATCAATGTCAGAGCCCACTTCTATCCCGCATCGCCAACCGCGTTGCCCACACATGGGCGAGATTTTTTTAACGCCTATAGATTTAATCCTCCCGCTTTCGCTTCCTGCGCGAATTCTTATTTTCCGATGGTCCAGGGCTGATGCTGTCCCGGACAGAGCTCGCGCTTGAGGAACTGCTGGCATTTGCGGCGGCAGCCTGGGCAGCCTCAAAAAGGTGAGCACTGAGCATGCCAGTATCTGATTCATCTACAGAATCTTCATGCTCGCTCTTAGGGACTTCGCCATCCTCTAGAACTCCCATCACGATAGCCCCACTGCCGTGTGTTCGAGCATGCTGTGACAGATTGTCGCTACGAGAAAATTTCTTCCCACACTCGTTGCATTCAAACGGCTTCTCTTGTGTGTGGAGCGAGCGATAATGGCGCTTGAGATGCTCCTGACGACGGAATCGACGAGAACAAAGATCGCAAACAAATGTTTTGGATGGATCTTCAGTCAATGATTGCTTTCGACCTCGGCGAACAATAGGGGCTGGAGGAGGAGCCTGAGCGTCTGAGCCTGAGCTAGATTGATTGCCATCTGATGTGGTCTGGCTCTGAGCAGCAGATGACTGTGTTTGTTTGCCAGTGTTCTGAGCAGTTGAGCTACCCTCACCGCGAGCGGCGGTATTGAAAGTCATCTCGAATCGCGATGCGGAAATAATATCGTCAAATTCAAATCCATCCTCATCATCTGAATGACTTCGTTTGATCTTGCGGTTCTGCTTCTTCTGCTTCTTTGCGGGACCCTGAGAGCCTCGTCGAGAAGCGGCGGAGGAAGCCGGAGTTGGCAGGGCTGGAGTTGCAAGTGGTTCTTCTTCATCGAAGTCTTCCGACTCGTCCTCACTCAAAAAGCTATCATCCTCAAGGCCAAGTAAATCTGTTCGTTGTCTCTTCACTCCAAAGTAAACGGCATTTTCAGTGGGCAAGCCAACCAGTCCAGCGACGAACTCGTCCTCCGAGTCACGATCAAGTTCGGAAAACTCGTCAAGTCCATGCATGCCCATCATCGAGGAACCGCTCGAGAAGTCAAATGCATTCCTTACTGAAGACTCGGTATTGAGCGTGAGACTTTCGTTGCCGAGCATAATCCGATGCTCGTCGTCGTCGCCGGTACAGAGAGTGGGCAGCGGTGGGAATTCCGTCGATAGTGTTGTAGAAGTGAAATCAGATGATCCTACAGTGAGGTTACGCGGATCACAAAAGTCGAACTCAGCATCGGATACAGAGGATCGTGGAAGCGGTGATGGAGATGGGGAGAGAGATGGGCAAGCTGTCGCAGACAGAAGGTCAGAGGAAGATGAGGAAGAGCGTTGCGAGCTCATAGCCGAAGGATTCAGAAACACTAAATTTATCGCGTCGACTATCAGCGACCGAAATCGTTTAAAATTGCCGACGGAAAAAAAAGTTTTTCCAGACCAAAAAATTCTAATGAAGCAAGTGGAATACAGATAAAGACTCACCAGGCGTCATCGGAGGGGATCCAAATCGACTCCAGTCACCCCCTACAAGGTTTTCGGATTGCACTTCACCTTCACAACCTTCTTTGACACCCTCAAAATACTCAAGACCGAACACATTGCCATTGCCGTTAATGGGAGTAGGCAACATACCACAACTCGACGGGGGACTGCTGATAGAGCTTCCTGATGTTGAGAGCGGTGGAGTAGATGGGAAAAAGTACATGTCGGATGCCGCACAGGCTGTGTCCAAAGGCAACAGGTGGGGCGTATTATCTTGGATAAGGACAGTGGGCTTCTGGCAAAGCGGTTGCGGAGAGGCCATCGGTGTCATTGCTGACTGCACAGGAGCCTGGCTCTTAAACTGTGACTGAGAACTGGCCGAAGACGGTCTTGAATAAATTACAGAGGATGGCAAAGGCATCGGTTGTTCGTTGCCCTGCATCTGGGGTTGGAAGTGATGATACTGGTTGTTGGTCGAGGTCGGATGAGGTGAAAAGTGGCCGTGTTGCCTATGGTCCGGCTTCGGATCTGGATTGTAATAGAAGAACGGGGATTGACTTAGGATCTGAGGCGTTGCGTATTGGGCTTCCATGGCGATCCGTTCGAATTCCGATTGAACTAACACGACCAGAGTGTCAACACCGCAACGAGATAACCGTAGAACTACATATATTTGACATTGGTGCAATCAAAAACTGACCTGATATTAGTTTATTATGGAATCCTGTTCGTTAGGGTCAAGGTCGTCCCGGATGCGATATCTTGTTCAGAACTGTTTCAGGATCCCAAAAGATACACTGTAATCTCAAGATTCTCCGTTCGATGTTGTTGTCATGTAATTAGGTCCCGCAGCTTTATATATCGGTAGTTGGATGAGTTATTGTTTTGTAAATTGGGTTGTGGAATGTCTGATCGATACCGTCCGGGCGAATGGCACGATGGAAGTAGTTGCGAATAAAATGGTGTGCTTAGAAGGAGCGACTGGACAACAGAATCGGTGTATTCCGAATTACTGTCTACTAAGTGTATTGCATCCGCGATAGAGTATCGAAGACGTGGGAGCTGCGTCAAAGTGGTGATATATTTATTGGTGATACCGCTTGTATTAAGGACAGCGCCGACGCGATAGACAGACTAGCAGATTAGGTTACCAAAGGAAGGGCTGGGAAGGATTCGAAAGGCCGATAAGCAAAGCGCAGTTCGAAAATTTCTCCAAGATGAAAAAAGAAGACGAAAGAGGTGTTGATATGGGAGAGTCGCGGGAATGGACAAAGACGATAGAGCCGGACAGAAAAAAAAAAAGAGAAGGCCAGAGAGAGGGTCGGGGCGTCAAGAGGGTAAAGTAAAAATCGCCAGTGCGGGAGCGCAACGGACGAGGGCCCGACAGAGCAGCGCGTCCAAACGAGGAAAAGGCCAGGAACAAAAAATAACATTTTGACTGGGGATGATGGCGCAGCACGGCGCACCAGACGCTAGGATAGAGTACTTTGCATTGGCCTACCCATAACTTCACACTTGTGCCGGAGGTAATTAAGTGGGCAGAACGCGCGAGAGGGATCATAGCGAGGAGCTGCATGAGACCGAAAGGTAGTGGTAGGATAGGCTAGAGGCACGACGGTGTTGGGGTGCGCGGTCGTCGTCGACACGGAGTGGGGAACTAGAGTGGGAGATTGCGGTGACAGGGGGCCATGCGAGGAGGCGTAACAATCGGCACAATCGATTTGCTTGCCACCAAGACACAGTTCGAATCCATAGCCTCCCAAGACAATATGCGCTAGGCACACCCTCTTTGTGCAAGCATAATCCGACAGGGACATGGTTCAGCTGGTTGTGATGAGAATTGGGGATGCCGTGGAGCGTGAGTGGTGGAGCGCACCCTCTTAGGGTTGCTGGGTTAGACAGAGGCGTGTTGGATTGGGGAAGGGGTTCAGGTGAGATGCGTGAGATGCGTGCGATGCAAGCCCGCATATCACATCGGATGAGGCCAGGCACGCTTATTCGACAGGACTCATGCAGGACGGCGGCCGAGGCGGAAGAGCCGAACCAACCAACTAGCCCGTCCTGGATTCCACCATGCATCTCAGACTCGAGCTGCAGCGTGATGTAGCGTGATGTAGCGTCCTCGCGGCTGGAGCTGAGGAGGTGTGCGAGTGGTGCGAGCGACGCGAGTGGTGCGAGTGCTAAGAGCAGGTCGCAGCTTATCCAACGCCTCGAGAGTTGCCAATCACACAATCGCGGGCAATCGATAGGGTGCGCGGCCGTCGGACCGCAACACTGCATCTCAGACGGCCTGTTTCAGGCGGTGCCGAGAGGCCACCAGTGGTGGAGCACTCCGTCGACACTATACTCCATGTTACCTACGCCCGGTAGACTTTAGAGCACGGCGAGAGCGAGAGCCAATGCACGTCGATCTATGGTCGGGGCAGGTCCTCCGTGATCTATTCAGCACCGTGCGGGCCAGACGACCCTGGAAAGAACTGGAATCTACAACGGTGCTGCCCGAAAATGCGAAGCGATCAAAGGTCGCTCTCGAGTTGCCCATGCCGTTCGTTTTCATTAACCTATTTCGGATGGCCATTGGACCGGCATGGGCGGGAGACGAGAAAGTCGATGGGCAAATATTAATGCACCGCATTTACGGAAGCGCAGGCCACACTGCAGGAACAAACAATTTGTGCAGTGGGCTATGCAAGGTACCGCCGCTGCGAAGCGACCTTCGGGACCAAGACTCGATTTTCTGGCGGGCGGTTGATTGCGCGGACTGATGACAGATATCCAGAAACACTTCACGTTCGCCGATGAACTGAACAATCTAGTCAGCCAGGTTTCGTCGGATATAGTGCGGGCGGTCAATACTTTCTTCCGAATCTGGACTTTTTCGATTTATCCTAAAACGCCGAGATGACGAATAACGATGGTTTGTTGCGGTTCAATGGCCGTGTGACTTATCGATAAGCGCCTCCCCTGCCACGAAGTCGTTGGTCAGAGTCGAGAGAATTTTCATAACCGCTTGGGGCGTCATCATCAAGGTACAAGACATACATACACACACACACAATCCCCACCTTATGCAGGTTGTGTTTGATGCGCGCGCGATGACCGCTATTTCGGGCGGTTGGACAACCCTACCCTAGCAAACACAGAAGCAAACTCGCCCCAACAAGAAGCTATCTGAATTTATGATGGGTGTGCATTACGAGATTCTTCAACCCGAACGAAAAGGGCATGCATGCAGCTTTCTGCAGGTCCAGAGTCGGCGCGCGAGGCCTCCATCCCACGGCCGGGACAAAGGCCAATAGAAATAGATTTGCCCCCCCAACGCAGGAACAATGCACGATCACCGAACATCAACGACGATGATTAGTTCAAGCCTTTTTGGCGAAGGCGATCAGAAAATCAGGAACAGGAAAAAAAAAAAAAAACAACCTCGCGCCTCTCTCCTCCACCCGACTGGACTCCTATCCCACTCGTATAAACGGGGGGGGGAGGTAACATCCACGTCGCAAACTAATGGAAGCTGCATCGATTGAAACTCCGTGGAAGCAACAATTCTCCGTAAGAATTATGACCAACACGAATCGAACCCGTTTTTACTTTACCGTTTGTTAAAAGAAAATTCCTCGCCCTTCGCCGTCTGCCTAAACAGCAAAGAGGCCAGCCCAAAAAAAACTAGAACGAAAAAACAACGATAAGGTGTCAACACGACTGCGACAGCGGGAAGACAATCTGAAAAGGAAAAAAAAAAAAAAAAAAAGGAACACGGTTCGGCGTTGAGGGAACAGTTCCCAGTGGGTTGGGACGATCAGTCCGTGGCTTATCAGATTAATTTAACCTTTACGAAAACATAAAAACCCAAAAACTTCGTATCGGACCATCTCTTCCGACATCGCGGAAGTTCGGAGCAAGCCGCTAGACGGGATATATATTGCCACCGCCACGCTAAGAATATATTGAAGTTTACGAGCTAATCGACTTGACTTGCGAGCGTGGGAGTTGTGTTGGTTGAAGTTTTCGAAGGGGAAGCTAAGAGGCGAAGAGGAACCAAAAAAATAATATAAAATAGGGAAATAAAGAAAAGAAGCGAATCATAAAAACAATTTAATTTTAAAATCAGCCTACGCGAGTACGCGAAAAATAAAAATAAAAAAATAAAAAATAAAAAGCAGTGAAAAGAACACGCGCACAGCAAGCCTTGAAGATTAAAAAAAAAAAAAATATAAAAATAAAAAAGCCCAATCATTCCAGCAATCTATGCACCATGCACCTGCAGCGACCAGGCCTCATTGCCCCACGATCTTCAACACTCTCGCGTTATTCACGAGAATTTAAAAAAAAAAAAAAAAAAACTCAAACGTCTTTGTCCAACCAAACCCGCCGCCCACCCTACCGGAAAAGGACCACACACACACACCCACCCATTCTACCGTGTGCACACCACCCACACCCACACCACCTCCATCATCCACCGCATCCGTTTTCTCCCTTCATATATATCGTTCTAGCATGTCGAGCACGTCCGCAGCACGTAATCTTAAAACGCATCAAAAAAAAAAAAAAAAGAAACCGCGTACGATGCGCACACACTTTAGCCAAAAGGGCATTTTTACGAGGGGGGAGGAGGGGGGTGATGGATGGATGGATGGGCGAATTCCCGAAATTTGCATAAAGCCCCAATATCCACAGCCTTAAACACTGCCACGCTAAAGCGACCTCTTTGTGCTCTCCCCCTGCTCCGCTTCCTAAAATAAGGGCATGTCTCGTCCGAGCCTCACATCCGTCTTTTCGCGGGCGATCGTCGCCTAATCTCTCGTCGTTCGAACCCCCCCAGGGTTCCGGTCTCGGGGGGGGGAAGGGTCTAGGCTAATAAAACCCAAAATAAAAAAAATAAAAAAAAAACTTATTCGGATCCGGGTCCTGGCGATGGCCGTCTCCGTCCTGGAGAACCGTAAACCAGTAGGGTCGTTGACGCGGCGTCGTGCTCGTCTGGGGCGGAGCTCCCAATCTCCGTTGTCCCCCAACCCCGGGTCGCCGCGAGGGAGATGGGGGGAAAAAGAGTGGAGCGAGGACGTTTCTTGGGCTCGCGTCGGGCTGACCCGGCATTGACAGAGAAATTTCGAAGCGAAGCAGCCGTCCGAGGGAAGGGGAGAGGCATCGGGGTCTCTCGTATGTCGGCAAACCAAGGACCCGGGCTTTTTTTACATTTTCTGGGTTTGTTGTGGTGGTGTATTTTGGATGCTGGATGCTGCATGCACCGACAAGCCCTTTGATTGCGGGGTACCCCATATCCTCACAACCGCGGCGTGGATATGCCCCGAGAGCCCTTCAAGGACCTCCTTCGAACGCAGGCGAAACCTAGTTTACACAAATAGAGAAGAGAAAAATAAATGCCCAAGCCCTCACTCTGCATTCCTCATTCCCCATTCCCACGGTCACCCTGGGATTCCATCCCAGGCGGGTTTTTGTCGATCACCGCTTAGATGTGTCAAGGGCAGAAAGGCATCGGGGCTGCTCTGGTACCTTGGTACCGTTACTTCAATCGATAAGGCAAGGCTGAGGCAGCCAAACGATGGGAGGAACGGCGCTTTGGGTCCCAAACTCGAGAAACCCCGTGCCGGTTCTTTTGTGCTCAGATGCAAATACATAAGAAGTGAAGTCAGCAAAAGCGGTTGGACGGATAAACAGCCTTCTCGGCTCCCGGGACCACGCTCTCTGACCGCCGCTGACAGCATGATGGATGACACGACGCTTGAACAGTCAGAAGGCCCACCGTTCAGGGCAGAAACGGGGAACATGACGGGCGGGAAAAGCGAAAGAGAGGGAGAGAGAGAAATAAGACCGAGCGCCGACAAAAGCCCCTCAAACAAAGCAATCCGCCCGGGCGACCGAGAAGCAGTCGAGCGCCCAATCATCAACCACCCCGTTTTTTTTCTTTGAAATCGGACCGCACAACGCCCGTAGATTCCTATGCCCTATGCGAGAGAGGGGAAAACAATGCCATAATCGTTCGGCCCTCACGGCAGGACGACGAGCCAGAAGCAGGTCGACCCCGAGACCCGCCCACGATCCCCATCCACCGCGCGCACACTGAAAAAAAAAAAAAAAAAGCTCTATCCGTCATCGTCCAGGGAGGCTTCAGAACCAAACAAAGTCGTCAAGATTCGATATCAAAGATCCTCCGCTCCCCCGCCGGGAAAGCCGGAAACCTCATCCTCTTCCTATTTTACTCGCAACGCCGTTCATCACCAGCCCCCCCCCACGATGAGGGAGGAGGGAAAGAGAGAAAAGAAAGAAAGAAAGAAAAAACCCGTCCCTCGCTTTTCTACACCGCAACACGTGCCGCCCCGCTTCCGGCTGCCCCCATCCCTCCCCCCACCCGGAGCCCCAACCCGCAGCTTATAAACCCTCTTCCCTTCTCCCTCTTCCCCTTCCTCTCCTCGTGCGGCGGCGCGGCGTAATCCCGTGTTGCCTCGTTCACCCGCGCCCCCATGGTGACGAGCGCCCTTTTCCCGTCTTTTTTTTTTTTTTCTTTTCCCGGTCGTACGGGAAGGAGAGAAACAAAAAGAGGGGAAGCGGGAGGGGGGCGGAGAGGTGTCGGTCGCGCCACAGATGGAATTGTTGATTGCGCAGTACGATTGTTGCTGTGGGTCCGGGGGGTCCGTACCTTTTGGCGTTTCTGGACCCGCTGTCTTTTGAATCGAACATTCCATGTATTTTATTTTATTTTATTTTATTCTATTCTATTCTATTTTCTATTTTTTTATTCTTGTCGTCTTATGCTTTCTTTCCAATGTATATATATATACACACACACACATACGTATATGGGGGGAGGGG
Organism: Glutinoglossum americanum; assembly: GCA_020080175.1. Taxonomy (NCBI): domain Eukaryota; kingdom Fungi; phylum Ascomycota; class Geoglossomycetes; order Geoglossales; family Geoglossaceae; genus Glutinoglossum; species Glutinoglossum americanum. The sequence continues at coordinate 29,025 of JAGHQL010000072.1, forward strand.
GTCCTTGGAACGTTGCAGGCCCGCGGCTTACTGTATTCTTACCGGGTTGGAACTCTACACCATACTACCTTTTTTTTTGCCTCGTCAGCCTGAAAAGCTGTTACTGCCCATTTTGGGGGTCGAGAGGGAGAGGGGGGGCCGATTCCCAATGCTTCGGGTTGGCCCTCACCTGCATCGTGTAACCTGTAGCCTGTACAAGCACTCCGTACACACGACAAAAACCAAAGTTTTGGATCCCCGGGAAGGGCGAATGCTGACTCGTACGTATGTAAGTCTCTTCTGGGGCCCGTTGGTGCCACTGCGCCGGTTACGCCAAGGTCGAGGGTGGGCACCGCATTTGGGTGCAACAGCGGGCGATTGATGATTCCTTTTTGCGTGACGTGCTGGGCTGGGCTATTGCATCCGCGATCCCCATGCGTGTGGTGTGAGAAAGAGCGATGCGCGTCCGTGTGTGAAGGTGCGAGGGTGCGAGGGTGCGAGAGCGCGAGGGTGTGGCGATGCTTCCTTTTGATAGCGTGATCCGTGCATCGCGAAGGGATTTGGAAGTTGTTGGTGTTGACTTGCTTTTCTGCCGTCGTTTCAACCCGGGCCGCGGTAGCGCAGGGGTTTTCTCTATTTTGCTTCTTCCTCCTCTCTCTCTCCCTCTCCACCCAACGCACGCACACACTAGGGGCGTTTTTCTGCTCGAAGCTAACATTCCTTCCGCGAGCGTACGGCCAATCGATACCACTTCTAGAAACTCGAGATGTTTTTTTTTTTTTTTTTTTTGGCTGCTGCTAAGAGGTGTATAGCTTGAAACTTCCCAAGTTTCCCAAATGTACGCGTGTTGTATGGAGCCCTGCAGATGCGAGGTGCTTTGAGCACCAAATTGGAACAACAAAGTAATCGATAAGACCCCGCTCCAACGGAGTCCCCTCTCTTCAACCGGGTTAAAAAAAAGTTTTGTTTTCCCTACCGCTTGCTTTTTCTATATCTTCGCCTTTCATATGGGCCGGGGCGAAGGGTAGATTTCTCCCCGAGTCCCCATCCATGCAAGAATCCATGATGTTGCTACCCCAGTCGGAATATTTGCGGAGCCCACGTTATTGTTTCCGCCTCTATTTGTGCCGTGCTATCAATTATATCAAGTCTCTTATGCACACAGGCACAATCATAATTCTGTATCACACATTAGATACCGCGCGTGCTAATCGTCTTGGGGCGCTGGTGCCTAGACTTTAATCCCACTTTTAGCTTCCATCGACCAGACCGGCCCAGTCCCAAACATCAGTATGCTCCGTCTTAGCTTACTTTTAATGGCCCAACGCCGGCAGAGTCGGTTAGGAGGGTTCTGGAATAGTGACCCAATGCGCAGGATGGTGAAGGCAAGGAGGAGGCCCGCAGCAATCCCTCTCGAAACTTGACATCTGCAATCGGCCCGCTCCGGTGGCGACAGGATCTCCCATCAAACAAAACGAGCCAGCTTAATGGGGTAACGGCTCGTCGAGTTTGCTCGCATACGAAGTAGACATGTGTCAAGTCCATGGATTAGGCAACAGCCAAAACACCACCCCACAAACAATGGAAGGGAAGAGAGGAAACTCTTTCAATTGATCTGCTTGCGCCATACCGTATCGATTACTGGTTGGCTACAGCAACCAGACCGAAAGTGCAAACCCCCGCTCCTTATCATGATGATAGTAACTAATACCCTAATAAAATGAACTGATAGCCCTTTTGCAAAAAAAGGTTTCTTTTTATACACCTCTTACTCTCCAGGCTCATCTCCGATCTTCTCTAGCTTGCCCAGCTCCCTCTTCTCCCCTGTCTCTCCAATGATCCTCAACCTGTCTACTCTGACCCGTTCGCCTTCCCCATCTCCGTCAACCACGAATATCACCAATGATGTGACATTCTGAAACTTGACGAAGCGGAGCTCAATCTTGGCCGTTCCGGTCTTCGCATCCCAGTCGTTGGGAGAAAGGGTGACGGTCTGCGTCGCAGGTATATCCTCCGCTTCTTCGAATCCAAGGACGTGTGCACGATTCGAGTAAACTTGGACTGTCTTTGGACGCATTGGAATCTCAGTGTCATCGTCATCCTCAGAGTGGCCGGGCGGCAAGGAGGTGATGTGCAAAGTGTGAACCTTCAAGGTAGCCTTGAAGGGAACAAATAGCATAAGCTGCTCGTCAGTATCACTTTCAACCCAGTCCGGCTGGGTATCTGCGTCGGAGGACTTTCCCTTGCCCTTTTCAGCCCCGGCCTTTCTAGACGGCTCCTTCGAGTCGAACAACGTCCTTGCGCCGCCAAACTCGCTATCTGAATTCAACAGATCCAACCCCTTGAGTTCGACCTGGTCTGTAACGTCATTGTATCCCCTAGGGAGATTCAACCCCATCCACATTCCCGCATTCCCTCCACCTACTGTGGTAAAGCCGCTAGAGGATGACCCATCGGAGGTAAGATTCCCAGCTTCAGCGGCTAGTTTCTGAACCGCCTCTGTAAGTCCTTTGGGATCTGCCCCCCGGACAGTAGTCACAACTTGGCCGTTCTTGAACACAAGGAAAGTTGGCATGCTAAAACGAGCCTCAGTGGATTAGATTAGCATGATCCTGAGTTGTGAATGTCCAGATGATAAAAATGGGCCTACGCTGTTACTCCGTATAGGCTAGCAATCTCTTGTTGGCGATCAACATCCACTTTGGCAAAGGTAATCTTATTCGGCCGAGAAAGGCTGGCGGAAAGCGATTCATACATCGGGGCTATCACTTTGCATGGTCCACACCAATCCGCATAAACTACCAGAGAGCAGAGCACAGTTAGCCATATACCCCATACAAACAGTCCTAGGCATGAAGATGTGGCTCTTAAGATCTATGTAGGCTGCAGACGGGAGGTCAACTCACAGTCCACTACGACAATAGTTGACGAAGAAATAAGAGAGCTGAACTGCGCAGCCGACGTGATATGTACCGTCTTCGTTTGGGTCGACATTGCGGGAGCTCTATAGGCAAACCTGGAGGACGCTAGATCGTAGCAGGGCAGAATCCTGATGAAAAAGCAGCTCGGTATTCAGAGTCTTGGCAAACAATGCTGATTTCTCAGCCAATCAAAGAATTTGCATAACCCAATTTATTTAACTGAACAAATAATTCTCCGTTTTTTTTAAACACCTCTTTTACCCTTCTATAAAATGGAAATATAGCCCGGGATTTAACACTCCTCCGTAATCTTTGCTCTAAACATTCCGCCCCCCAAAGGTAGCTATGTTACCATATAAATTCCGACACTAAAGATCCAAATCTAATATCCAATTGATTGGATCCCGGACCATTTCACAAAATATAAAATAGGTAGGCAATAGCATAAAGACATTCTAGAAGAGCAAATAAGGAAACCAATTGGCCGGTTTCAGGTCCCTATATTAAAGAAAATTACCAGTAATAGGCGGTATCTAGAGATATATACGCCTTGAGATATCCGCTAAATTTATTCTCATCTCGGACGTTATTTTGCTGGTGTTGGTGATAAAATGGTCGGTCCCCACACTCTGGCGCCCTAGCAACCTCCTAGAGAAACCACAAGGTTCCTTCGGGCCTAGTTGGAATTTGTTGGGAAGGCGGTATTAAAATGTAACGGTAATCAATGCTAACATACAACTCTAGACACCCGAAATATCGCGGATCCGAGAAAGCACGAATGGACCTTAGGGCTTATAGACCTCCCGTAGGAGCCTGGCGTCTATGGGTGGCAGCAATCTCACGTGCATGACGTGGTCGACCTAGCGCGGGCTGGAGCAACATCATACAGGAACCAGAGTAATAGGGGGACGAAATAAGATATTTCTGTGTAACTTGATTAAACTTGAATGGTATAGGGGAATTAAAAGGGTATTATTGAGGACTCTCTTTTGTACGCAAATTGGCAATAGTGTTATAAGATGGGCCGTTATAGGACTGGAGAAACGGTGTTTGCCTATGATACTCTATAGGCACGGCCTTCTCATGATTCAAAGCCCCTCAAAGGCCTATCAACGATCATACTCGAGGCACTTTACACTCATTCCCTGCTAATCAGTTAGTGGTGCTCGCCAGAGGCATGTGGGTGCCGTCAATAATATAACCGACGGATCGTATTCACTTAGGAATAGATATTGGAAGCCCCGCCCCTCCTTCTCTGCTGATTGAACGGTGGTGCTTACTATAGGTATATATGTACCGTCAACACTATAGCTGGCCGATCATATCCACTCGGGAGTGGAGATTGGAAGCCTCAAATAGACGATTACAATCTTGCAAGCAATGACCAAATGGTTGAAGAACGACCTACGCTTCGTGGGAGGATATTGAGAAGCGGAAGGACTATCTTGCGAGGGAGCCATTGTTATAGCTATCATCAAAAACGGTTGATGGAAAAAAAAAGAGCGATATGGATTTTACTTATAAGCACAACCAACTGATTGGCTAGAAAGGTAGATACATTAAGGAATAGTTCCCGACGAGTTATTAGAAATAGAAGACTGCCAGAATAAAAGAACGGTGGGTACTATTGTGAAGATTTAGTAGGCTGCCAGCTGGAGATTGAGGTTGTAGTTGGTGGCAGCGAAGAAAAACGTTCTCGCCAAGCTTGGGATATTCAAGTCCTCACAGTGAGGGCAACGAGGCGGATGGGTTCTTGAGTATAAGCAAGGCACGTGCGGGCTGACTAAGCACTATCCCTTCAGCACCTGTAATACATTATGCGAATTAAGAAGGCTCACAACAGGGCACTTTACACCGCCAACCCAATAAGCTTTTTGGTTTTGCCCCTCTGTCCTTACCAATTGGTCGGTGGTGCTTGCATGTAACCCTAATGCTTGCCCCTCCTTCAAAGTTGTTTGAGCAAGTGATCACAAGATCTAACTGCATACGACTTCATCTGAAAAACCCACTCTCTGGGACCACCGATTTTCAACGGTTCGCAACACGGGCGCTAGGGACTAGATCGATTATAAGACCTTCAAATCCACCACGACTGCATTCCTTTCAAGCACTACTTCGCTCAGCGCCAACTTCAGTCAGACTTGAGCCGTTTGCACCAGTTAGAACCCCGTCAAGGTCTACTTCTGTTAGATATTGCTCGGCTCGAAGGAACATGTGTAAACTACATGCTGGCGCTGATGTTGCCGGAGGAGGTCTTGATTTATCCAAAGGGCGTGAGATATTGCCGGCAAATGTAAGACCTACGAACTACGACCTGACTCTGGAGCCGAACTTTGAGAATTTCACATACCAAGGGAATGTCACAATTGAGTAAGTCTCTGATTGGCATTCCACCCAGTGTTTCAAATACCATCATTCCTGACGGTCGTGGGCGTGTGTAGTCTAGACGTCGTCGAGGATTCCACATCCATTTCCCTCAACACTCTTGAACTAGCGATTCATTCGACAAAGGTTTCCTCTGAGTCCTCTGTGATCACCTCGTCGCCAAAGTTATCTTACGATGACGGCAAGCAAGTGACAACGATTCACTTTGATCAGAAGCTCCCAGCTGGCACTAAAGCTAAACTCACCATGACTTTCAGTGGCGAGTTGAATGACAAACTGGCGGGTTTCTACAGATCTTCTTACAAGGATGCGAGAGACGGCACAACCAAATATCTGGCAACAACTCAGATGGAACCTACTGATGCCCGGCGAGCCTTCCCTAGTTTTGATGAGCCAGCTTTGAAAGCCACTTTTGATATTACCTTAGTTGCGGAAAAGCATCTGACGTGCTTGAGTAACATGGATGTTGCATCGGAAACGGAGGTTGACTCCGAGATGAGCGGAGGTAAGAAGAAGGCTGTGAAATTTAACAAGACCCCACCTATGTCGACGTACCTGCTTGCATTCATTATCGGAGAACTCCAGTACGTCGAATCAAGGAGTTTTAGGGTTCCTGTCAGGGTTTATGCCACGCCTGATAAGGATATTGAGCACGGGAAATTCTCGATGGAGCTTGCTGCGAAGACGTTGGAGTTTTATGAGAAGACTTTTGACAGCAAATTCCCCTTACCCAAAATGGACATGGTTGCTATTCCAGACTTCAGCGCGGGAGCTATGGAAAACTGGGGTTTGATTACCTATCGGGTTGTGGACTTGCTCTTTGATGAAAAGGCGAGTGGTGCATCGACCAAGCAAAGGGTTGCGGAGGTTGTCCAGCACGAGCTTGCTCACCAATGGTTTGGCAATCTCGTTACGATGGACTTCTGGGATGGCCTGTGGCTAAATGAGGGATTTGCAACATGGATGTCATGGTACTCGTGCAACAGCTTCTACCCCGAGTGGAAGGTATGGCAGAGCTACGTGACGGATAATCTGCAAAGCGCTCTTTCATTGGACTCTCTGAGAAGCAGCCATCCTATTGAAGTTCCAGTGAAACGAGCAGACGAAATCAATCAGATTTTCGATGCTATATCTTACTCGAAAGGGTCCTGCGTATTGCGGATGATATCAAAGTATTTAGGGGAAGACACCTTTATGGAGGGTATTCGACGCTATCTTAAGAAGCACGCGTATGGGAATACCCAGACTGGCGACCTTTGGGCCGCGTTGAGCGATGCTAGCGGTAGGAATGTCGAAAACGTTATGGATATATGGACCAAAAATGTTGGTTACCCTGTTGTTTCTGTCACGGAAAATGAGGATTCCAAGTCGATCCATGTGAAGCAAAACCGCTTCCTCCGCACCGCGGATGTGAAGCCTGAGGAGGATAAGACCCTGTATCCTGTTTTCTTGGGTCTCCGTACACGGGATGGTGTGGATGAAAGTATCACCCTGTCAGAGCGCGAAATGAATGTCGAGGTTCCAAGTATTGAGTTCTTTAAGCTGAACGCCGATCATGCGGGTATCTATCGAACCTCATATAGTCCTGCCCGTCTGGAAAAACTTGGGCAAGCTGCTAAAGACGGACTACTGACGGTTGAGGACCGCGCCGGGATGATTGCGGATGCCGGGGCACTTGCTGCTTCTGGCTACCAGAGAACATCTGGCGTTCTTGCCTTGTTGAGGGGATTTGACGATGAGTCTGAGTTTGTGGTTTGGGATGAAATCACCACTCGCATTGCGTCTATTAGGAATGCGTGGACGTTTGAGGATCGGGAGATTAAAGATGCTCTGAAAGCCTTCCAACGAGACCTCGTGAGCGACAAGGCGCACAAAGCGGGTTGGAAATTTCAGGAAGGCGAGGGACATATTGAGCAGCAGTTCAAGAGTCTGCTGTTCGGTAGTGCGGGATTGTCAGGAGACAAAACGTAGGTTTCTCTTTCTAAGCTACCAGATCGAGGCTCACCGAATTTAGAATCATTGATGCAGCATTTGATATGTTTAACAAGTTTGCCAAAGGAGACGCGACGGCTATTCATCCTAATCTCCGTGGCAGCGTCTATGGCATCGTATTGCAAAACGGAGGAGAGCGCGAGGTATGTCAGCGAATCTCCTGGAAGAGTTTCTTGCGCTGACTTGTGAAAGTATGATATCTTGGTCAATGCCTATCGTACAGGCAATACCAGTGACGAACGGAATACTGCTCTCCGCAGCCTAGGCCGTGCTAAACAACCAGAACTGATTAAGAGGACCCTTGACTTTGCCCTGAGCTCGGAGGTGAAGGAGCAGGACATTTACCTTCCTATCGGAAGCCTTCGAACTCATGTCCCTGGGATCAATGCTTTGTGGCAATGGCTCCAGGACAACTGGTTAACGATTCAAAAGAAGTTGCCACCTGGCCTGTCTATGCTGGGAACAGTTGTGCAAATCTGCACCGCGAGCTTCACAAAGCAAGAACATATTGATGCGATCAAGAAATTCTTCAGTGAACGGAGCACCAAGGGTTTTGACCAAGGGTTGGCACAGAGCCTGGATGCCATCAGGGCGAAGTCAATGTGGCTAGAACGCGATCGCGAAGATGTGGAATCGTGGCTGAAGGCTAGAGGCTACTTGAAAAAGAGCACAGAGGGAAAGTTGTAGGCTGCTCTTAGGCTTCTCTGGAACTATCTAGTGGGCTTCTTTAGATATGAGTCTCAGGGTTATAGAATAGATCACAGAATAGCTAGAAAAAAATGCAGCTAGAAACTTGTCTGATGGCTTCACTCTATAATGTTCCGAATATGGTCCGTCTTGGCTGCGTTTCAGCTAGTTTGTTGATTAGGGAACCCTCAAGTACCTGACCTTACCCAAGTTTTATCCGCCAGGCCCTGCTACACTGCCCAGTTGCCGTATTCCAACATTTCAAATGCCGACAGGGTGTTCTTATCCACTCTCCTAACTCCTGGGTACCAAGCCATAGAGTTGTATCTCTAAAATCAAGGAGGTTCAATTTAGTGGTGTAATGGTCTGTCACCACCTCCGGAAAGGATTCTGGAAGGTAGTAGTAATGCTCCTTTGTAGCAGATCGGGAATTAGCCTGTGCATGTGAATCGGCTTAATGGTATCGAGTGTTCTTTGTATTGTCCCTACTATTTGTCGATTACTTGAGATTTCTGGGGCGAGCTCTTTAACCAGGTAGTGCCGAAATTCTTGGGAGCTCCGGTCAACTCAAGGGTTTCTCCTTTCCTTGGATTCCTTAGGTTCCTCTTCAAGTACCTCAAACTGAACTCTCAGCCACAAGCTGCAGCCCCGACACCCCGTGATGATTTCCCCGTTAATTGCCTCTTCCGCAAGCTGGTCCCCCGAGACCGAAAACCCCCTCTCATCTCCGCAGCGGCAGCTGCGGTGCCAGGCTTCATGCTCCTCGTCAAACTCCAAGTCATCCAAGTCCACTGTCTCGAGACCGGAACGGAAGCTGTCTCCCGAGCCTTCAAGTCGTGCTAGCGGATGGGGGGCTGTGGGTTGCTCTAAGCTAAGACGGAGGTCATACTCTGCGCGGGTGGTTGGGTCCGAGAGCGTCTTAAAGGCTAGGGTAATTTCGTCAATTGTATGCTTTTGCTGCTGTGGGCTCCCGCCACTTATCGGTGCATGTGACTTGTCGGGATGGTGGAGCAGCAGAGCACGTCTGTAGGCTAGTTTGACATCCTGCGGCGAGGGTTGACTTCCCAGCGGTGAGGGCTGTAGGTCCAGTAGCTCGTAGTATGTTGGAGTCCTGACTGGCTGCCGTTTCGTCATTTTTGACGCCGTATATCATTTGGTTTGGAAGAGCGAGAATAAGTCAGTGTATGTCACGTGATCGATTTCTATCCGAATATTTTCGGGTTCCCATAGGAATGCATCTGTCTGTTATTGACGATGGCAACTCAAAGACAATGTGTGAAGCTAGCGCAATCGCTTCCTCCACGATTAACGCGCTTCTTTGCACGATATCCTCCGCCGGCACTTCTCCAGGCTACTAAACCGCCCTCGACCGAGACGGATGGCACTCCAGCAACAGCACCCTCTATTTCCCCTCCAGATACCACAGCGGCGGCAGAAAATATGACTCATGCATTTGCCAACCCTTTCCAGGTGCAACGGAATCCCCACACTGGCAAATGGCACGATCCTGTATTTTCGCTGCGACGGCAAGCTGAACTTGTAAAATTGGCTAGGAAGCATGGCGTGGAGGAATTGCTACCGTATACGGTGAAGAGCACAGAGGAGAAGCTAAGGAGAAGAGAGGAAAGAGGTTTAAGGGTGAAGGGGACAGGCATAGGGCAGAAAGTGAAGGGGAAAGAATGGGAGAGAACATTGAAAGGAAGGTGAGTGATGAATACAATTAATTGGGGGACATGGAGAACCTGTATCTTCCTTTTGGAGTACTGGATATGCTTGTACTCTGGAAGAGGCGCTGCTTAAGCATGGCTGGACCGGTGCGCACAGCGTGGTATGGATTGAATTGGCTGACGTTCTTTTCAACATCTACAGGTTGGAAAAGCGCAGACAAGCTATGGTAGAGATGCCGAAGATGATTCAGAACTGGAAGGAGGTAGGCACTTCCCTTTTACCTACACCCTATGGAGATATTTGGGCTAATATCCATCTTCTGCGGCAGCGGGGCCATGGCCGTGGATGGAAAAAATGGCCAAAATAGAAATTAGTCTAGGATTATTGCGATTATATTCTCAGTTTTATGCTCAAGAAGAGTTATTCAAACTATTGTATATCAATGTATTAGTACTGCGTAGTGACCTCAAACGTATTTATCAATAACAAAAGTTGACCTGAAGTTGAAAATTCTAGTGGCTCTCCTGGTAGATATCTACTTGTTGCTGAGAGCCTGTCGCTAACCTGGAATATTACCTCCGACTTGATGTGACAGCACGTAAGAGCGAAGGAACTTAACACAAAGAATGAACGGACATCTCGAATATGCTGAAACAGCTACAGTCCATCCTCCACCTCCACTAGAACCTATAGCACAACCTTCATCTCCACCGCCGCCGCCGCCAGATTCGATAGCTCCACCGCCGCCTCCCGATGAACTTCCGCCTCCACCTCCATCTGTCGAGGAGCAGCCGCCCCCCCCACCATCAACAGAGATTAAGAAGAAGAAGAAGGTAGGATGGAGTGGCCAGAGAGATCGTGGTCCACTTAGCATTGAGGAGATATTGAAGAAGAAGAAGGAGGCGGATGAGGCGGCGAAGAAGGTACGACTTAAGCTGGCTTGCTACCTCCTCGCATTGCTATGCCTGATGATAACCCATGCAAAGCTAACTACTTCTCGTTTGGTAGCCTAAATTCCTCACAAAGGCGCAGAGAGAAAAGCTAGCTCTGGAGAAGAGAGCGAAGGAGATTGAAGAACAGAAACGCAAAGCAGAGGCTGAGCGCAATGGCCGGCTTTCAGCCCATGACAAGGCCCCAGTGCCTTCGCATAACCGCGATGGTAGAAACAGCGCCTCTGCTTCGCTCTATGGTTCTACACAGACAAATGGCCCTAATGGAATGGGAAAGCCAGCTATCCCGACAGGACCTAAAGCACTACGCAAACCGGGCGAGATCCCTACGGGCCCAGCCGCTATGCGGGCTAATCAGCCTACGCGGGGACCAAAAGGCGATATGCACCCGCCCCAACTACCATCGTCAAATGGTGCGTCGGCAGGAGAAAAGCGACCGGCTCCTAAAGATGCAGAGGCGGCTTTGATCCGGCAACGGTACATGGGTGCGGATCAAAACACCTCTACGTTTTCCGCGAAGAAGAAACGAAGACGAACTACGGAGAGGAAATTTAACTTCGAATGGAATGCTGAAGAGGATACGAGTCCAGACTATAACCCGATCTATTCCTCGCGGGCAGAGGCAGGCTTCTTTGGGCGAGGTCGCCTTGGTGGATTTGCTGATGATTTGGCTGAGGGCGGGGCACGGAAGTATGCAAGGGCATTGGAGGAACGAGATACACATGCTGGTAGTGCGCGGGCTAGGGAGCTATTGGAGATGGAGAGGAGAAGGAAGGAGGATGCTGGGAGCAGAAATTCGCTGGATAAACATTGGAGCGAGAAGAAACTAGAGCACATGCGGGAGAGAGATTGGAGAATTTTCAAGGAAGACTTCAATATTAGCACCAAGGGCGGGGCGATTCCGAATCCCATGCGGTCGTGGCAAGAATCTGGATTACCGAAGCGCCTTCTGGATGTCGTGGAACAAGCTGGATATACGGACCCATCACCAATTCAACGTGCTGCGATACCTATTGCATTGCAGTCGCGAGACCTTATCGGCGTAGCAGTTACAGGTTCTGGTAAAACTGCCGCATTTCTTCTGCCTCTTCTAGTTTATATATCCGAACTCCCAGTACTCAACGAGATGACCAAGAATGACGGACCATATGCTATTATCCTAGCCCCAACTCGGGAGCTGGCACAGCAGATTGAGTTGGAAGCGAAGAAATTCGCTACACCCCTAGGATTCACCTGTGTCAGTATCGTTGGTGGCCACTCCCTAGAAGAGCAAGCATACAATCTCCGGAATGGTGCTGAGATCATTATTGCCACCCCCGGTCGGCTGGTTGATTGTATCGAGCGCCGAGTTCTTGTTCTGGGCCAATGTTGCTATGTCATTATGGATGAGGCCGATCGAATGATTGATATGGGGTTCGAGGAACCAGTCAACAAGATATTGGACGCCTTGCCGGTAGCAAACGAGAAGCCAGACACAGACGATGCGGAAAACCCAATGGAAATGAGTAAACACCTGGGTGGCAAGGACCGCTATAGACAGACTATGATGTACACGGCGACGATGCCCTCAGCCGTGGAACGAATCGCGAGAAAATATCTTCGAAGGCCTGCCATAGTTACTATCGGCAATGTTGGAGAAGCCGTCGATACAGTGGAGCAGAGAGTAGAATTCGTTGCGGGAGAGGATAAGAGAAAGAAGCGTCTGGCAGAGATTCTCACGTCACGGGAGTTCCAGCCTCCGATTATTGTTTTCGTTAATATCAAGCGCAACTGCGATGCCGTTGCCCGAGACATAAAACACCTTAACCTTTCTGCGGTGACGCTTCATGGAAGCAAGACACAGGAGCAGAGGGAGGCTGCTTTAGCTGCACTTCGTGCCGGAACTGCTGATGTGTTAGTTGCTACGGATCTGGCTGGTCGAGGTATCGACGTACCCGATGTTAGTCTGGTGGTGAACTTTAACATGGCTACAAACATCGAGAACTACACGCATCGTATTGGCCGGACAGGCCGTGCTGGTAAAAGTGGGATTGCTATTACTTTCCTTGGTAATGAGGATGCTGATGTGATGTATGTTCTAACCCCTTTCTTCGATTCGTATCGGAGCGCTTTACTGACTACGCGAAACAGGTATGATCTTAAGCAATTGCTAATGAAGTCATCTATCTCACGCGTTCCGGATGAATTGCGGAAACATGAAGCGGCCCAGCAGAAATCTCAGAGAGGAGGTGCGCAGAAGAAAATTGAGGAGAGCAGTGGCTTTGCAGGCAAGGGGGGTTGGTAGACAAGGCATATACATCATGTAGATGTAGCTCTACTTAATTGAGAAGATATTTATCTCTAGGATACCTAGTTAGTAAAAATCTAGACTAGCATAAGTCTGCTGGGACGAGACCGAGTATCCTATTGTGGGCTTTCAGCGGTGATTAGGTCACGTGACAAAGAGCTGAATCCTCATCTTGCGATCAACCTCTCCACGAAATCCTCATTGCATCGCCTTGGGTACAAACTCGAACAAGCGTTTGTAGTGGCAAACAATCTAGACCTTGGTCCGCCTAGCCATTAAGACTCTTCACAAGATAATCCAAGACCCCAACCATAATGACGGACTTTAGCTTTGGAGGCTCGGAGGAAGAAAACGCCGAGCTCAAGAAGCTCAATGCTGAAGTGGTAAGTGAACTCTCCTTGCTGACCATCTACACATGAGTCTCTAAGATTAGCTACTGAGTAACTTAGGCTGAGGATGTTGATAACTTCGATAACTGGGAGAAACTTGTTCGAGCGGCTGAGGCACTTGAGGGCGGACTGAACCGCAATTCAAGTCCTCAATCGATCGCAGCTACAAGGGAGGTCTACGACAGATTCCTTGCAAAATTCCCATTACTATTCGGATATTGGAAGAAATATGCAGATCTGGAATTTGCGATCGCCGGAACAGAGGCAGCTGAGATGGTACAATCTCCCTCGCATTGTTCGAACATAAAGCGGCTAACTCGGATGCAGGTCTACGAGAGAGGAGTCGCAAGTATTACTAACTCTGTCGACCTTTGGACCAACTATTGCGGATTTAAAGTTGAAACAAGCCACGATCCCGATGTGATCCGAGAGTAAGTATCAAGTGTGCTTTTCTTCCCATAACTACACATACCTGCAGCGCGATTGTTAGCACGAGCAGCGCAGGACGCATTCATGCTCTGGGATCTTGCTCAAGGAAGGGTGAGAGAGCTATGAATGATCACCTATTCCCTCTGGATAATATCTCACGCATGATTACCAGGATTTTGTCTTTCCCTCGCTATATGCCTTACTCAACTCGCGGATATGATGGATGAAACCTCTTGAAGGAGTTAATCAGCAATTGGTTGTTTGAGCATTCGCATCTGCCGTGTTTGCCTTCCTCTTCACCACTTCCTATTGTCTTCTCCCTTTCCCGTTGGATGAATCTCCTTTGCTAATCGCCCCAACCATTTAGGTTATTTGAACGTGGGGCTAATTGCGTTGGCCTCGACTTCCTCGCACATCCCTTTTGGGATAAATATCTGGAATATGAAGAACGTCTTGAGGCTTATGACAAGATATTTGCCATTCTCGATCGTGTCGTACACATTCCCATGCATCAATATGCACGCTATTTTGAGCGCTATCGCCAGCTGGCCCAGACAAGACCCCTCACCGAACTTCTCCCAGCAGACACCCTTGCGCAGTTCAGGTTGGAAATTGAGACCGAGGGACCTGTTGTTGTGCAGGCTGGTGGGCAGCAGATAAAAACGGAGAGAGGAGAGCTCGAGATTGAAAGGGAGATGCGTACTCGAATTGATAATTTCCACCTGGAGATTTTTGGAAGAACACAAACCGAAACCACAAAGCGATGGACGTATGAATCAGAGATAAAGCGTCCATACTTCCACATTACCGAATTAGACGAGCCCCAACTCATCAACTGGAGAAAGTATCTGGACTTCGAGGAGGTCGAGGGTGACTACGCGAGGACCCAGTTCCTGTACGAGCGGTGCCTTGTTACTTGTGCATTTTATGACGAATTTTGGTATCGCTATGCACGCTGGATGTCTGCGCAAGAGGGCAAAGAAGAAGAAGTTCGAAATATCTACCAGCGAGCAAGCATGCTATATGCACCGATTTCTCGACCGAGCATACGCCTTCAGTATGCATACTTTGAAGAGATGTCAGGACGGGTTGACGTCGCGATAGCCATTCACGAGGCAATTCTCACCAGCCTGCCAGGTCACCTCGAAACTACGGTCTCATGGGCAAACCTTCAACGCCGGCACGGTGGCCTCGATGCTGCGATCGAGGTTTACAAAGCTCAAATTGACTCGCCTCAGTTTGATATTTACGCTAAAGCAGCCCTTGTTGCCGAATGGGCTCGCCTCCTGTGGAAGATCAAAGGGTCGGTCGAGGAAGCCCGGCAGGTGTTCCAAAAGAATCAGCACTGGTACCTTGATAGCCGGGCTTTCTGGATCAACTACTTTTTCTTTGAGCTTGAGCAGCCAACGAGTGCCGAAACCGAAAATGTTCAATATTTGAGGATTAAACAGGTTCACGATGATATTCGACGCAAGAGCCATCTGCCACCGCTGACAGTAAAGGACATAACCCATTACTACATGGTATATTTACTTGAAAGGGGAACTAAAGATGCCGCTAAGGAATATTTGATGCTGGATCGGGAGGTTAACGGGCAAGTAGTTTCCTCTCTATTCTCTGCAGTCCACTTCTATCTCGTGGAATGATACTTACTCTATGCCTCGCCATTTCCTTTCTCCTATCTCCTAATCCCCCTCAGTCAATTTCATGGAACCCGAGGCTTGGACAATACCCGCAGTTTCACCCCTCGGACGAAGAGCATGCTCTAATTCCTCGATTGCGAACCTTCGTGCCACCACTTGGAATCAACAGATCACCTTCCCTTTTCCCCATTCCTTGAATTTGGTTCGCTCCTATGTTCGGAATTTAGATCGATAAACTTTCCCACCCTACAAAAATGAACTTTACTAACGATAAACCCTCACCCGCGCATTAGACCTTTCTCTGTTCAGTCCGTCAATAAGGCAAAGCTTGCCGAGGATGGTAAGGAGTCTACGACGAATAGACGCTTAATGATGGAAAATGGACATCCTGGCGTCGAGATTGACGAAGTTGCCATACGAAAAGGAGAGAATCCGTACACAAAATACTATCAACAGCAAGGCGAACAGCCTATGCCTGTCAATGGCCAGGTAATGAAAATTCACCCCTCCTTTGGGTATTGCTAATACTATATATAGACCACACCGGTACCGCTTCGCTACCAGTAGCGCGGTGAAGTCGACTAAGTAGGTTGTGGCGGGGTGAGGTCACAACCTTGAATTTGTGCATGGCTTTGAGCTCACTAGGCGGATATTCCCATTCCTGTGATTGCCGAGAAAGTCTCCTTAATGCGATGTTTCCATGGTGGCTTAGTCGCAATGGCGCATCAACATGTATTCTACTCTGGACAGGACACATGGGGAAATAAAATGTGGTTTCCTTGAACTTGGAACTGGATTCGTGATAGACATCTTTGTTTAGCAGAACACCACGAGCATGGCCCCGTAACTGCTATCTCCGCCAATCTCCACCTCCAATGCCCAAGGCATCATCAACTAGACTGCCTCCATTCTATGTAGGGAGGCCTCCGAGACTCCTAGTTGGTTCGTCAACCCGGCCCGAGCACCTGGTTCGTGGCTGGGCAGCGGAGGGCAAATATATCATCTCCGACCTCCCGCCCTTGAACCTTTTAGAGGGCGGGTAGCTAAAGTTAAAAGGGAATAACGCCTTTCACTCTATGTCAATGCAACCTAGGAGACATTGAGGTAACGCATCGTAGGCAACGAAACGTCTGACTATTTGAATAGAGTGCTCTGGACCTAGTAACTATTAAATATACAATTGAAATATGCACATTATTAATCAAACTCTTAGTTTCACAGAGTATCGGAGAGCATAGACCGTATGTATCATTCCGTGCGAGTCTTGCGAGAGGCAAAAGCCACAGAGGATAGGGATAATGAAAAAAGATGTCCGTCTATTAAATAGTCCTGCTATCCCACAAGGCTTGTTCCCCAGAGGAGAAGCAAGAAACAGCAGGGTGGAGAAGACGCGGTCCTGCTAAAAACCTATTTTACTCTTCCACCGACGTTATAAAAGTATGCCTCGAGACCATTGGGGAAAAGGTTCGGGAGGTAGGCAATGTCGTGGTATTGATATTTCTTGAACGTTCTGAGGAAGGAGACGAGATGGAGAGATTGCTAGGGATGAATTGGCTATTGAGGAAAATCTTAGAATTAGACAGGCCCTTGGAAGTTCCATGACTGTGTTGTTTGGGGAGCTTCCTGTGTTCTTGAAGCCACGAAGATGACAGCCTCAAGTCCCCTCGAAAGTTGATTGTGCAAAGCAAAGACATTCAAGCAGAACCCCCCTAGGATGCCGGAACCGCAGAATAAAAGGCCAGGTGTATTATTTTCAAGGAGTGATTGTTTCATTGTGTATGTACAAGGATATATATGATAGTTGTGGATGGAGCTGTGAGGTCTTCGAAAAGGGCGAAAATTTCCTTAGTGGCCGAAAGTCTAGCTTAGTCAGCCGGGAAAAAAGCTTTGTGCGGGGCATTTGATAAAATTTATTCATAGAGTAGTTCCTGACGCGTTAAGTAAAACCTCAAGAAGATTGGCTTTTTTAAAGAATTTCGATCAACCCATAACTTGTTGGTTTAGGAATTTGGCTACTAGATCCGTGGAAATTCAATTAGGATATCTGTTGCTAGCATTGGAACAGGTACCAGGCCAGTGCGGAAGCGGCAGTTTCGGGATTTAAAAACCGTAGACTTTCTCGCTTTCTTTCTTCTTCATCACACTTCATAAGTACACGGACGCATAATCAACCGCCAATTCTTTCTTTCCTCTGGGATTGATTAAGATCATGGGCTGAGCGGTCATATTGGCGTTCCAGACTGATTCTTTTGAGGTGTTTCGATGGCTTTTTCATGCCTTCTCCATGGCTCATAAAAGTCACCTGCGGGCCGAACAGTTCTCTTCAAAAGGTTCACTCACTACTCCGGCTTGACATCGAAGGGGCGGCAAAAGTATCAACGAGAGGATGCTCATCCCTGTGTTGTGCAATGATAGCCTCCTGCCGGGTGGGGACGTGTAAGGGGAACCTGGTGGCTTCGGGTTCGGGTAACAACGCTGTGGGGGTTGATAGAGTGCATATTCCGTAACCGTGCGTCTGTTTTGGAGGAAAAAATTATGTTGTTATAAGCAGATAGAGATCAAATAGATCGTTGAATCATTGAGCACCGTATAAATTGAGCCAAAGCTTGGGTTTCCGTACTCAGTCAGGATGAGAGTGCACAATAAGGTACTCGGCTCGTCCCGTTATTCTCGAAGCAGCCCTCTCCTTGGCTTCACTTCCGCGCTCGCATCATCGCCTGTCCGAGACCTCGCTCTACCTTACTGCATACGTCGGTCATGGATTGATCCAAGGAGATACGTCCTGATTACGGTATCTACTGTGGCTTCGGTTGTCCACCCATAGTTCTCGGAGGATTTCTCGCTCTAAAGCGCCGAACACCTTCAACTTTCCATCGATCGCCATGGCTTCTGTACTTTCGAAGCGCCAACAGGCGCGCAACGAGCGAGCTCTACAGGAGCTGATCAAAAGCGTTCCCGGCAATGATAGATGTGCGGACTGTCAGACTAGAAATCCAGGTTCGTGTCTTGGTTATAGTATGCGCGTTATGCGTATTTAGAAGTCCTGGTACTAACCTGCGGCTTACTTTAGGATGGGCTAGTTGGAGTGTAAGTTTGCACCCTCTAATTACTACTAGTCAGACATTAGCTACTCCGTCCGCATCCCTCCCCTTTCAGACCAAGAGAAGTATCTATACCCGTTAAAAACCAAATGCTCACGGGTTGCCGGCATCATAGCTGGGCATCTTCCTATGCATGAGATGTGCCGCACTTCACCGAAAGCTTGGAACCCATATCTCCAAGGTCAAATCTCTCAGCATGGACTCATGGACGAACGAACAAGTGGAGGTGGGTAGCTCACCTTAGCTAAGAATAGAATATCTTGCTAATGTTTAAATCCTCAAGAATATGAAGCGAAATGGCAACGCCGTATCAAATCGACTGTTCAATCCACATAATATTCGCTCTCCGGTACCGCTTGATATCGACGAGGTGGACTCAGCCATGGAGAGGTTTATTCGACAAAAATATGAACAAAGGATATTTCAGCCGGGAAACGCCCGCCCAAGTGTCCGTCAAAACACCGGAAGTACTAGTTCGGATGACCAACCGCCTCCGCTTCCTCCCAAGACTGGCAAGCATTTTTTTAGTAGTGGTCTGCGTTCTGCGTCATCGACATTCCCATCACCAAATCCACCGACTCCTTATAACAGGGGGGGCTCTCCGAGCAGAGAGAATAAGGCTTCTCGCATTTTTGGTGCCAGTATCGCTAGTTCTGATGCATCGAGCGCCACCGGGGAGAGCTTTGAATCGAAACTAGCAAAGCTAAGGGACATGGGTTTTCCTGATGACAAACGGAATTCAACAATTCTAAAGGCTGTCAGTGGGGACATTGAGAAAGCGGTAGAAGCCCTGATAAGACTTGGGGAAACCGATGGAGGTGGTCGCTCTGGGACCCCTGTAGCAGCAAACGGCGGCAGGAACGGACTCACACCAGGCAGGTCATTACCTGTAAACACCAACAACCCATTCGACTTGCGTAGTTCTAGGTCTCAAGAAGCCTTGAGACCTAGCCCGGCAGCTGCACAGCAAGCACAAGTCAGCGGGGAGTATATCACATCACCATCGCAAAGCCAGATGAGTGCTCAAAACCCATTTATCTCTTACGCCGGCCAACAGGATCCTCAGCAGCAGTTCCAACAGTCGTTCCAGAATCTCCATGTATCGCAGCCACTATTTCCGAATGCTACGGGAGGATATCCACAGCAACAGCAGCACCAGCAATTGCAGTATCAGCAGGCACAAACCCCTCCAGTCCCGCAAATACCACAGCAACATAACTACTTTATACAGACTCAGTCTCAAAGCCAACAACAGCAGCCGGTGGTTGGAGGCTACAACCCCTTTTTCACACAGCCAGCACAAAACACAATACCATCTCCAACAAACCCTTATTCGAACTCTGCATTACCTTCAACGGGTGGCACATTTCAATATATCCAGCCGCAACAGCAACTGCAAGAACAATACGGACTACAAGCGCAACAATTAAGCACCTACCAGCAGCCACAGCCTCTTGTCCAACAACAGACACGGGCACCTAATTCCTCAATTCTAGCTCTCTTCAACTATCCGCAACTAGCGCCAACTCCGCCGACAGGGGGTCCAAACACCGCCACCGAATCCCCACAGGGACCAGAGGGGTCCGCTCACCCTGATCCAAGTTTACCGCAATGGGCATCCACAGCCCAGGGTAAACGAAGCGCCTCCACCCCTATAGGGCCGTCCTCAGGTAGCCGGAACCCATTCCTGAGTGGAAGTGGAGGTGGAGGAGTGTCACCAACGGGGCGCAGAGAGGATGTCCAAGTTAATGGGGGTAGCAGGCATGTCAGCCAAGAGAGTGTAGATGCAACGGGATGGCAAAGCGGAAGGCACAGTCCAGACGCATTTGCCAATCTGAGTTCGAGATTCTGACAAGATTTGCCAATATGTGGCAAATCTCCATCTCAATGCCGGACTTACGGATGTTGATATTTATCTGTATCATGCTGTGGCTACTCATACCATTCAAGGCTATGACGTTTAAGTTTATTTTAATTTCCAAAATGCTGGGGAGAAGGCGGTGGGTTTTACTGGCCCGTATATTTTACCCTTAATACCAATTAAATCCCTGCGACCTGGGTGATCCGCTGTAACTCTTGCCAGTAGTTAACTGGCTAACTCGCAAACGATATCCCTTTTGTCAGTTAAGCTGAGCGAAACTACGGCAGTGTCCACCAGGCACCGTTTCGAATCTTGTAGCTAACTATTGCTACTGCCGCTGCCTGGAGGCGTCCTATGAAACAAAATAGAAGCTGCAAACACTATACTATCGTAGGCCATGCTGTTGTAACAGCGGTCTTACCTTTTAAACACATATCTCGTTTCTTTACTCGCGCAACGCGTGTCTTTACTGCCCAAGTCGGGAGATGTTTGTATTCGACCAAGATCGTAAATCACATGGTATCAATATAATATTCACGCCGATTAAATAGATCTTCACGCAACTATCACCGTGGACTATACTCAACTACAGGCAACATCGCGAAAAGGAAACTCGAAAGAATATTTGTTGGGATAAGTTTTGGGATACCACAGTTTCGATTTCCGCCTAGTTACCTTTCAAGGGTTTTTCTTTTGCCTATCCTTTTTATTTTCTGGTGGCGTGACTATTGTTATGAAAGTCCCTCTGTAACTTCCGAGAGACACCAAGAACAACTAATCGATAAAAGGCTCAGGCCCAACAATAGAAGAGCCACAGGTAATTGAGGCCTGCGATGGAAACCTAACACAGGAGATCGACACCAAGGCCTCGAACAGAGCTGAAAACGCGGTCTATTTGAAGGGAGGGTCAGGGTTGAGGCAGCCACTAGTAAAGATAGCGGTAGTAGCGGCGGTAGCAGTAAATCAGCAAACACCACACCCGAGCTCCCAAATCTTTGAGGACGATCTACCCTGTACTCCGCACTATTTTCCACGGCTTTATCCCTATCACAGAAGTTCGAGGCAGTTACGGCTCGCGAGAAGCGGCTAATGTAGCAGTTCGAAGGGACATATTGGATGAATGGGAAGAGAGTGAGATGGGGGAGTATGAGGAGAGCGGAGAGATGTTCGTGACTGCGAAGGCGACGTTTTCGTCCCTGCATGACGAAGAGGTAGAAGTGATAGCAGACAAAGTGGAGCTTTTTGAAGGGGACGGGATCGAGGCTAATAAGATAGAGGAATTGAGAGATTTAATGCCAAAG
The DNA here is from genome assembly GCA_020080175.1 of Glutinoglossum americanum. Taxonomy (NCBI): domain Eukaryota; kingdom Fungi; phylum Ascomycota; class Geoglossomycetes; order Geoglossales; family Geoglossaceae; genus Glutinoglossum; species Glutinoglossum americanum. The sequence goes on from JAGHQL010000072.1 coordinate 50,618, forward strand.
AAGCGGAAGGTTGATGTCACGGATGCCCCATCTCAGCCCGGTAAAACAATTTTCTACCATGTCCTCCGCAGATTCACCGCAGGGGGCGGAATGGAGTGCGAAACCACCCCGGAACTAGTTGCACCACTCTTGCCGCAGCCAGTGCAGCAGCCCTTCGAGACATGATGGACGACGAGGACGAGATACGACCTACAGCGTTACAAGGTCTCCAGCAAGTGCGTGGGTGATCATGGGCACGTGGTTGCTTGGGCGCTATTCGAATGTCATAGCATGGATATTATAGCGAGAAGAAACGGAAGGTTTGACAGGACTGGCCTTGGCTCTCCTAACAAAGAGGGGCTAGCCAGGAAGGAGGATCGGAATGGTCTAATAATATGAAGAAATCCATATCCAACTACCAATCGCCTCACTCGAAGTTCATCGGTGCAATATGACTAAGCTCGTTTTCAAGTCAGCCTGGTATTGGTCCCTAGTAATACTAACGACAACGATCAACTTAAACATGTAGCAAAGCAAAACGGTTCCTATTTCCGAATAGCTTCTACCTGATTGATCGCCATAGCATTGAGTTACCCACAGGGATGCGAAAGCCGGCAATATGGGCCCCTGGGGCCTCCTCAAAGCCAGCCCGCCACACCTGCCAGTTCCTCGTGCACCCCCTGATCTCCATCAAAAAAAACCCCCCAGTACTCTAAGAAAGCCAAAAAAAGGTTTAGTGCCATTTATTCTGTTCTCTTTGGTCGTGATATATGAGATTCGTTTGATATTGTCTATTTGAATTTTCAATTTTTTTTGGCGCTTGTCGAGACTCGAACTGCAGACGTGCCGGCTAGACTTGGTGGGCGCCTGTCGTCAGGTTTGCTTACACCAAGCCGCCGGGTTGGGGGGAGTCGCGTTAAGTTGGTTTATGTGCTGTTCCTTGGGTTTGGCTAGATAGCATGACGCAGCGCAACACAACGATATGCGTTTCTTATATTTAGGATAGGCTCGCATTGCAATTTACATTCTTTTTTATCTGTTTTCCGGTGATGGCCGTTCTATTTAATTGGGTGCGCTGAGGCCCGCAATGCCATTAGATGCTTAGTCAACGTCTGTGTGGTCTTTACCTGACGTCACTTCCTATCCTATGACCGAGTGTTATGATGCAGTGGATTCTATAATGGAACATTTTTCAGTGAATGGTAGTGGAAGCGTTGTGGGGTTTGTTGGTAGTGAATGCAGCTTTGAGGGGGTGTTGGAGCAGGACTGCTAACTGGACTGGACAAGTTCATTGCTTCGGTCCTCGTAAACAGAGCAACCCACCGACACGACCGAGAATGCCGGAAGCTCAGACCCACAAGCAGAGTGGCCCACCATCAAAACCGATAAAGCCAAAGCCTGACACAGATGTTCATATGGCAGAAACTGCCTCCCAGCTGACATTCTCTCTGCCCGTGAGGCCAGTGAGGTCGCCAGAGCCTCGCACTCACGGTCTACCATCGAAACCGACTGTAGCAGATCCGAACGCAAATGTTCTTTTGACGGACCCTATTCCATGGACGGCACCTTCTCTACCGGTAGGGCCGAGGAAGCCGCCAACCCGACAACGTCGGACATCGAGAGTGGTGGCAGAGCTGGCCGCAAAACATAAACGTGGTGTTTCAGAACCTCTTGTGTCAGAAACTCGTCGGTGGACATCAACAACAGCATATCACATCACCGAGACGGTATCCGACCCTAAGACCGAGCGCGACACCGTCTATTACGTCGCCTGCTACACGTCGCTTGACGCAGCCAACCTTGCGGCCCACAAGACGTTCCTGGAAGACCTCTATCTCGAGAAGAACATGGACAAGCTACTGAGTTACGAGGTGTCCCTAAAGAAAAATGTGCAAGGTGAGAGGGAACTGAACGCGGTGGCTAGGTTCGATGGCTGGAGGGTGAAAGTCGCCGTTATGAGAGTGGACGTTTATGATACCGGCAGCTCCGGGCCGGTAGAGGTCTCCAGCGATGAAGCGAAGGGGACATTCATGAAGAATCTTAGTCGGCGATATCGACATTCTGCTTCGTTTCAGCTCCCGCCGAAGAGCAGCCCCCACTACGAGAAGGTCTTGGCCGCACTAGCAGGGCTTGCTGTCGGGGGCGTGGAGGAGACCGAGCAGCCAGGTGAGAAGAGGAAGAGGTTGGAGTGAGGCAGGGAACATTTGGGTCACATGGAGTATGTATGCACACACCTGCCCCTGGCCCTATCCCCAACCTACACTGCAGAAGCTAACGCCAATCTTCCAAACAGGGGAAGTGGGGGGCCGCGTTAGAACCGATCTTACTAGATCATGCCGGTGACTCACATCCAGCCAGCGCTCACACAGGTTGGACTTGAATCAGAAGCGATCCACGACAAATCGCAATAGAACTCCTCTATTCGGGGTGAGAAACTGGGTATCTTCTTTTAGCAGCCGGCGAGAGGCGGAATAGGTTTCGGTATTAGAACTTCACACATCATCTAGACCATCTCCCTCACCGTGACACCGACAGTGGTTGGAAAGCCTGAACCGTTAGTGAGAACCATACACGCCTTGTTATCCTCCTCGTGAAGCGGCGGAGCCATATCCCAAGCCCCAAGCGTGTGGAACCGGTCAATCCAGTTTCCCTAAAAACAAAACATAGGCTCACAGACGCTCCAAAGGTATACTTAGCTGCTAGGTAATTTGCATAACCACACGATAAATCCTACCATTAAATCTTACTATCGTTAATACTCTAATACTTCCTCTCGCGAATCAAACCTACACGCCACCCCACACACATACACACTCCCTCTCCTCTCCATCCGGCATCCTCTTCCAAAACTCCACCCCTCCCCTCAAACAATTCCGCCTGCCTCATTACCCCTCCCCCCTCCCCCAGACATAACGTACTCCCCCCTCAACGTCCTCCCACCTCCAACCCCCTCACTACCAAGTCTCTCCCCTCCCCCGCCCCCCCTAATACCATTGACGACCAGCGGTGGCGGAATCAACGACGACGGGCCCTGCACCGGGGTTCTTGGCCGCATAAAGGAGGGCTGTGGGGGAGGCGCGACCCAGTCGTGGACGGAAGAGGAGCGGGGGTATGGGATTCTAGGCGAGTAGGTTTGGAGGGAGGGTTGTGGGTGCGGATTGTAGGGTTCATAGGTGTGGAGAGGACGAGTGATGGAAGTTCTAGTTGCGGGTTGGGTGTTGTAGCCACTGAGCCCGGGACCAGCCTCGCCGTTTGCTGATAATCCAGATCCGATTCCTCCGGCGGCTCCCCATTGGGTGTGCGAAGCTTCTAGTGGTATGTCTGGCCTTCCTCGAGTAGCAGCTTCCCTGTTGTTGAGACTATCCCTTGTCCGCTGCTCGCCGCCTGGAGAATCGCCAACGCCTTGATTCCCACACCGTGATATAGGCTGAGTCACTCTAGGCGGGTCACTGAGTCTATTCCCACTGCTGCCGCTCCCACTACCACGAGAGCCTTCACTACCCCCATGTCCTTGCCCAGTTGCAATTCTCGGTGGGTCAGACAAAAAATCCGGTGAGTATCTGCGGAAGTTCCTTGATGGCTTCTGCTTCCCCTCGCCTGACATTCTCTCCTTCATCTCCAAGTATCGGTACAACTCGTATCCATCCTGAGCGGAGTCTCGGCCAGTTACCTGATACTTCATGTATCGCCATGACCAACCAATCAGGCCTAATAATACTAGAAGGACGAGTACTATAGTGGTGCTGAGAATGAAATGGGGAGGAAGTGGTCGTTTGAGGTAGAACGTGATGCCAAGGATGATGGTTAGGGTGGTCAGCAGGGTGATGAAGAAGCATAGCGGGAGGAGGCGGTAGAGGACGAGGTCGACGATCAGTGGAGGGGGCTGTCTCGGTGCGGGGCGCTCTAGTGGGAGGGGATATCGAGGTGATGTTTGAGGTGAGTTGTATTCAAGGGAGCTAGAGGGATGAGGCATCGTTGAAGTTGGCGGGGGCAAGCTAGGCGCCATCGACGTATCAACAGATGGCGGTGCGTCCCTCGGCGCCGGCATTCCACTGCGCTCATCTTTCCCTCTCTTCCTCCCCAACATCGCGCTCAACATAATAATCGAAATTCAGAAGATAGTAAAACCGAAGAGTGAGCGTCAGCGTTGCCAGCGTCAAAGTGCGGAGGGAAGAACGTAAGCCAGGGATATTCTGCCCCCTCTTAACTAACTCGCCAGACCGCTGGTCCACGGGGAGAAGACCGCGGAATCTTCCCCTGCAGATCCTGGGGTTGTGGGGAGTGGCTGTAGATAGATGCGCGGCTCGGGGAATTGAGCCGCCTGTAAGACATCATAGGCCTAAAGATAATCACCAATGTAGGAGGTTAGACTATGGTGGGGAAGTGAGGTATGGGGTTATGCGTGGAAGTAACGAAATGAGGAGCCTTTGGTAGCTTGTATTTTTAGCGAAGTGTTTGGTATCCCTTTGGGGGATGGGCCACACACAGTGCTTCCTAATATAAAGGAAGCAGACATAGTCGCGATATGCACCTCCGCAATACTTCCGTGGCTCTCCGGCAAGGGCCATGGGAAAGAACAAGACATTGAAATGGCCGTTGATTGCTGCCGGCGTCGATTTGCAGGACATAAGGTTAAAACGCATCGCTGCTATTTGACGTAATCAAGGCCGCTAACAAGGCTTTGTTTGGCCTTTCGGGGCTTTTATAGAAGTCACCATAGTAATCTCGAATATCACTCGCATCATCCTAGAACAGGTCTTTTGGTGGATTCAACTTAAGTAGAGCAGTAATGATGAGGGAATAGCCGAACTCATTGGATCAACGCCACGCTATGCTATGAACGCCTGAAAGATGCGGTGCAGATGTTGAGAATGGCCTAATACTCTTTCTCGAAAGTCTTCTGGATAGGTTTCGCGGCCTGCCATCGCAACATTAGCCTTTGAGCAATTATCACAAAATGGGCATTCATATCCCTAGGTCCAAGCTCACATCAATGAACTTCTCCAAGTCCTTGTCTAGGTTCGCCAGGTCGTCCCTTCGTTTCTTATTATCCGCAATTAGACTTTGCTTCTTCTTTAACAAGCCTTGCCTCTCTTGCTCTAAGGCCTCGCGCTCTACATGTTCGTGGTTTATCCGCACAATCATCAGTTCATGTTCGTCTGCCTCTGAGTGCTCGGGATAAAGGCTTAGAAACTCTTCGATTGGAATGAGTGGAAGTTGCTGGTATTTGTGGCTTGAGGTCCGAGTGACATAGTCAGTCGCGTACGCATGAATGCGAACACTGAGCTTTAGAGGGAGCTAGATACACTCACTCATACGCGTCACAAGCCGCAATCTCACCCCTAAGGTGCCGCTGTTCATAGTACAGGTTCTGTAACTGGAGGTGCAGTCGATCCACCTCCTGACGGGCTTCAGCGGTGATCTGCTTCGTCTCTCGGACTTGAAGAACCGCCTGTCGGTTCAGCCCTCGCATTTGGCTCAAGTAGGCATGGAGGATCTTCTGCGCCTTGAAAAGCTCGGCCTGGATGTCTTCCGAGGAAGAAGATGGAGGATCGCGAAACAGACGGCCAAGCATCGACATGCAATGCTCGCGAGTATGGGCGGATGTTTCCAGAGCAGCGTGGAGAGAAGGATCGGTAACTAGATCAGTGACTAGATCGGTGACTGCCATTTTGGGCGCTGTGAATCAAGAAGAGGGAGAAAGGGCTACGTCCGTCAACGTGGAGTGTCTTGATGACATGGATGTTGAAGAGCCTCTCAAACTATAGGCGCGCCATAGGATAATAAAAGCGGCGATGTCGTCAATTTTACGGAGCAATGGTTGAGCACATTACGTGTCCTAGTACGGAGTATATTTCTTGACCATTCCAGGCTTGAAGATCTAATTGCTGATTATAGAGCTTTTAGTTGCGGCGCCACTGTAGCCCCCCAGCGTGCTTAAGTGGCGACACGCTGAGAATGCTCCGTAAGAGCGGCACGACAACAGGAGAATAGGCAGGGGCCTTCTTTTGGTGGGAGCTAAATAATTTGGACGGACCTTCATTTCCGGCTCGTGTTAATCGTACCCTATCACATCGGTTCTTGGCCTGCCGAGATCTTGTGCCTGGAAGGTTGATCAGCGGCGACAACAGGCGCATAGATCCCCAACACACTCCTTTAGGCGCCCAATGGGAATTTCCGCTCAAGAACGTGAATATCCACCACATCAGACAGCTCACCAGAACAAACTTACAACCCCCACCGACCGACGACGCTACTATACCTCACGAACGGAGATTGTTCTTAAAACCTGCGTTCCTACGCCGCCAGGAGAGTAAGCTCTTCTTGGCATGACCTGCACCCAGGCGGCATTAACATTAGAGTCCTGCGAGGAGCCCGCCGCCAGTACGGCGAGCTCCTCAGGGACAGATGTTGGTCTAAGGTCTATCAGGGGAAGAAGGCATTCTTCGTATCACCCCGCTCGGAGTGCCTCAAACCCCATGGAAGATGACTTCCTACTTCTTAAAGTTAGCATTTGCGAAACGTCACGCTTGTAGAGACCACCAGCACACTAACTATTGAAAAAGGTCGATCTATTCCTCTCCAAACTGGAACGCCGTCTAGCATTCCTAGAGAGCTATGGTAACCTAAACCTCGATGCAGGCATCTCTCGTGCTTACGCCACCCTTCAAGCAGTCCGCTGTTCCTGCTCCCATGTCTCCGGGGAATTCCTAGGGGCGGGCCGCAGACGCGCAAAGGTTCTTGTGGAGACGTTGGAGAGGCAATACGACGCGATGGCTTCCAGAGAGACTATGGAACAGAAGATTCAAGCGGGGATAAAATTGATGGAAGACCTGCTCGCCGATTTTGAATCTCGAACACACGCGATGCGGGAAGCTGGGCTTGGAGGTATGGTATATGAGGGACGTAGACGCGTAGACGAGGGATTGGAACGGGCAAGAGAGGCTGTTGACGAAGGAATGGAGAGGGCTTGGAGAGCCAAAGAAAATCTCAAGGAGAGCATCGAGCAGGCCATAAATCGCGCACGAGAGCATGGACTCATCAAATACGAAGACTTGCCCCACCCATGGCGTGTTAACCCCCACATCCTCCGCGGCTATCGTTTCACAGAGTCGAAAGTCGAGTGCGTCTGGTCAGTACTTCGAGTCTCCAATGAGACAGTCAACATCTGGTCACACGCAATCGGTTTAGTAGTCGTTCTGGCTATTGCATTCCACTTTTACCCGACCAGTGTCAACTTCTCACTGAGCACCACACCAGATGTATTCATGTCCGCAATTTTCTTTTTTGCAGCATGCAAATGTCTGGTCTGCAGTACAATGTGGCATACTATGAACGGCATTGCAGAGCAGACAATACTAGAACGCTTTGCCTGTGTCGATTACACGGGAATCTCGCTCCTCATTGCTGCCTCGATAATGACGACTGAGTACACCGCTTTTTATTGTGAGCCTCTCAGCCGATGGTTGTACATCTGTACCACTGCTGCCCTTGGAATTGGCGGAGTCATACTACCCTGGCATCCTACGTTCAATCGATCGGACATGCAGTGGGCTCGTGTGGCCTTCTATGTCACCCTAGGTGCTACAGGCTTGGTTCCCGTTATTCAGCTAAACTGGACCCGCGGACCCGAATGGACCTACTTCTTTTATGCGCCTGTCATGAAGAGCGTTGCTGTTTACTTAATTGGTGCTTTGGTGTATGCCAGCCAAGTGCCCGAGAGATGGTGGCCTGGAGGCTTCGACTACGTGGGCGGAAGTCACAATTTATGGCATCTAGCGGTGCTAGGTGGAATCCTCTTCCATTACTCTGCGATGCAAGACTTCTTCGCGGGCGCGTTCATGAGAGCCGATCAGGGTTGCGCGATCCGTTAACGAACGTGTTGCGATAGCCGTCTCGCCCGGTTCTCGACTGCCTTCAGGGATCGTGCATGGCGATCAATTGGATCTTGAAAGTGGGATTACCACTAGGTCTCCCTGAGACCGCGATCGCTTCGATATACATAACAGAAGAGCCGCCTTGGACTGGTGATAGAAGAGAGGGGCTCTTCTGCAGCCTTCGGGATCAAGCCAGGGGCCGCTGAAATGCATGCATCTAGTTTTTGCCTTCACTAGGGTTGAGCCCACCTGCTATGCACCCATCTCGCCCCCCAAAAAGGAGAGCGGGAATATTAGTGGGCCTTACTGTATCTAGTTGGACTTTAGATTACTTGCATTAGGGTTTGCTTGCATAGCGGGGTTTGGGACAATATCTTATTGAATGAGGAACCCCCTCGGCGTTGCAACCTAACTGTCAGTACTAATTAATTGCCGCAATGCTTAATGACGTGACTTTTTGCCCTTTCAGCGTGCACGTCGTCCATCTTAACCGCTTATGGTAGAGTCCCCAGGACTGATGCATTTCTGCCCAAGAATCTGCAGAGACGTGTAGCATTGGCGGTGAAAGAATATCGAGTTTTGCCGACACGAAGATCGTCTATCTTTGCCACCCGGGTTTACAAATAATAGCACACTATCGTAAACTGTCTGAGCTGTCAGCTCCTCAATCGCCTAAGAGCTGCCCAACACTGAGATACGGACGCAATAAAAATTTTCTCGTTGTCCTGTTCTCACTCATGAAGTACTTATGGTCCAATCAACGGGCGCCACACCTATCGTCTCCATTTCCTACGCCCTCCCTGGCGGTGTGGGCCAGCTTCAGTTCGAGCCTCCGCTTCCCCGAATAGATGGGAATATAGAATGGCCGAAAGGCCTCATTCTGGGATGTGATTACTCAGAGGTCCCGCCAGTATATCAAGCTCATTAACAACAAATCCTTCTTGCGGCCACTCCAATTCTGTTTGAGTCCGCAAGCATCATCACTTAAACATCACCGTTGTCAACTTTATGCAACAGAGTGCTTTTGTCAGGATATTTCGCTAGCTCCAGACTTGCCATTATACAGTTTCCTACAGAGGCTTCATTCGCACCTTAAGGGTTTAATTTGGTCATCCACGGTTGTGTGCTGAACTCCTTAGACACTTTCCTTTCACGCGAGTTTCGTTGTTTTGACTCTGGTAATCGTCAAAGGAGCCCCAAATCACCATGTCTACATCAGGATATGCCAGGCCGGAACCCGGAACCCGTGTAGGTTTTGCCGAGGAGTTCCCGGGACCAGGACTTGGACTTGGGCCTTTAACCTCACCAAGAAGGTCAAGGTCAGAACCCTCCTACTGCAATGCCAAACTTGTCCCTCAATAGTTTCATTAGTATTAGTATGATGAGGCGCTAATACCACTAAAGCTCCCTACAATCGCCAACGAGTGGATATTACTCTTCCACACCAACCAGCGCAGGCTACTCATATGAAAATGTGTATGCCACGCGCAGAAGGTACCCCTCCACGGAATTCATGTATTTTCAGGCTCCAATGCTAAGCTACACCAACCTCTTTGAAGTGTACAATTTCCTGTAAGTTCGGGCGCTCCTACTGCTGTTCAGACGGCCAGGACGACCAGCATGCCTTCTCCAGACCGTATACAGGGACTGCAAGGATTTTCTGCCAGCTATGGTCGTGGAATTGCCGTCTCTGGATCCCAGGGAGCATATTCTACAACATACGCCGAAGCCGGGACGTCTCCCACCGAGTACAGTCCGGGATCACCTTCATCCTTCGGACCCATCGGAACCGACCCAGGAGTTTATGCAAAACATGGGCACCAGGACTGGAAAGAGCCACTGCAGGCCTCACCGGATATGTATTTGGTTGACCAGGGTCTCCTCAACGCCATGTCTTCCCCAGATCTTCTCAACGATGTTTCTTGTCAACGAGATCCGGGCAAGTCAAAGGGTCCTAGCAAGCCACATGCCCAGAGACGCCCTTCGAACCGAGATGAGTTTGACGGTCCCCATCAGCTTCTCGATAGGCCAACCCCCGATACTATCGCAGCACAAGAGCGAGACCTCCCCCACCTCCCTACAAACCTATTCGTGCAGGAGCAAGATGATGTTCTGGCCCAAGTCAACGATCGGTTGTCCCAGTGCGCGTTCGATTTCATTGCAAAGTACCAGTTCCCCATCCCACTGGAGTCGGACAAAAGGCCAGTCAGGATCCCAGCCGATCGGGAGTGGACTGAGTGGGTGTACTTGCTCAAGAGACTTGCCACCAAGAGACGGATCCCAGCCAGGGTTCTCTACAATGGACAGATCAAACAGTTCGTCACCGTTCTGGAGAATTCGCTGGAGATGCGGCATGCTGCCAAGCATCAATCCCGACCCCTGAAGGACGATAGGAATGTCCTTCAACTTATTTCTGCTGGGATCCAGGTCACCAAAATCCTCAAAGATGCACATGCCATGCAGTACCTAGATAGGCTGTATGTCAACACAGAGATGAAGATCCAAAGTCGGATCAATCAGAATACATTTTCCAGTTAACATAGTAAGTTCCTTTCCCTCAAAGCGATGGTGCTCAGCTTCTTAATTGACCCATAGCGAACCTACCGTCATAAATACGTTGAGAGAGAGCTTTTTTCCGTTTGGGAATACGAAAGAGGGCCTCTCGTTCCTTACTTTCCCACCTTTGGTTTATTACGCCATTTGGAGTTGTCCACGGATTTGGTCTTCCCCTGGATGGACCACCAATCATACGTTTTACCAGTGGCCCTGGATCTGGCTTTCCTGGCCTGGACTACTAAGGACCCTTATATTTAGCCAAGACGACAGATTGTCCGAGCTGGACAGATTGAAGTTTTCTTTTCCTCTGGGTTGCGCTCATCGCCATTTGATTACCAGTTTTTATAAAAACTAGTGAATGATTTCTGTGTATTTTCTTATCTCCTTTTTGTTTTAGGTAGGGTACCTTTGCACTGCCCTTCCTTCCAGGGAATATGGACAACCGAAAAATGGGTGATTGTTTTCAGATTGACCACGAATTTTTTTTCTTCAGGATGAAAGAGTTACGAGCCGCTCCCCTATGACGGAATACCAGCTTCCCTACTTGTTTATCTAGCTATTATGACCTAGGATATAGCGTACAATGGAACACGTACTTTTTTCCTCTAAAGGGTAACTTCCATCAGCACTCTCCTTACCAGCCTATGATTGCCGCGAAATATGAATGCGTGGCTCAATCAGGTTATTTGGAGGTAGGATAAAGGGAAATTCCCCAAATACCGCCGGCTCTAGTGTTGACTTATTGAGCGCCGCCGATTATGTCCGCAACACCACCTCCCCCATCGGTATATGATGACATCTTGCTTTTCAAGGGATAATTACCTAGGCACCCCAGATGCTACACAAAGCTTGCTAAAATACCATAAAGGTCAAAATGCAAAACATTACGCCATATAACTCTGAGAACTGCCAAAATGCCTCAGAGTATATTTTTGAGAGGTTCTCCCATGGTCACAAGCGTGCTCCCAGAAGCCACCGTTGTATCATAGAGCATATGTTCGGGAGGGATCCCCATAACCATAGGCATACCCCAGGGACCACCGCGGTGTCAAGTTGCGAACACCTGGGGGACCCCTATAACCATTAGGCACGCCCCCGGGGAATGTAAGGGGAGGGGAGAGCAATGTGCTTGGGAAACAGTAAACAGGTCAAAGGAAAAATCATGGCATTCTGGTAGACTTTTTGTGGCATCCGGGCAAACAGAATGAAATGTGATATTTGAGAAATTATCCCTAGTTTGTAACCTACTTACCTTTAGGACGTTGAAAACGGAGGATCGAGAGCGATAAATTATTTTCGTCTGACATCTGACGCATGTCAATTGGGCTTGGATTATCACGGGGGCGTCGCAGCGAGATTTTGTTTATTGATTAGGTTCTCGTAATGAAGCACAGTTATTTTGCCCCGTTAGACTTATCTTTGCGCCCTAAACGCGCAAGTAGCTCCGCCCACCATCAAAATCACCGCTGCCAACACGTTCTGCACCTAAACCCCCTTACCTCAATCCCTCCTAAATCCAGACCCAGAAGGGGGAAATTTTGTGGTCAGCAGTAGTCCTCCCATCCGCAATCAAATTCTGAAGGGTACGGCAGATGCGATCAAAATTGTTCATTCTGAGGAGCACCCCGCTGGTCCGTATCGAACATGTCTTCGAGGGTGGTGAGTTGTCTCTGGACATACAGCCACCAATCAGAACAACTTGCTTCTTGATCCGGGAAACGATACTCACATCAACCTTACTAATCTCGTCGACGATCTCTTGATTCCTCCCCTTGATTACTTCCACAAGCTTCGCCTGCGGAAATTCAAGTCAGGATCAGCAAGCGGCGAGGATAGCAGAAAATGAGGCAAGTTAGTGATATACCATCTTTTGCCGTCTCTCTTGGTGGTTTTTCAGCAGATCTTGCTTTAATATTGCAATGTCAATGCGAAACTGCTTCATTTCTGGTGAATCTCCGTTGGAGTCTATCTCGCTGGGGGTGTTCGAGCGTCTTCGCTTGTGGCTATCTTGGGAGACCGTAGTGTCATTCTCCGGTAACTGGTAGCTTGCTGAAGATCCCGGTTGACTGTCCGGTTGACTGTCACCGCTGGGTTGGGAACCATGACTGGCGCTTGTGGACACAGGCTGCAGAGAGGGGGGCGTATCCCGCAGCTCTAGCACAGCAAGGTTATTGTCGGTACCAAACCAGTGAGGCCTCGAACGGCCTATGATGCTCGGCTCCCCGAAGATGCTTGTAGGTGTCATATTTGTGGGTCGAAAGACTGATTTGGATCCATACGGTTGCGCATTTGTTAACTCAGCTATTCTTGGTGTCGGTTGCTGGCTCTTATTCCACACCACACCGTCCTCACATGTTTTGCTCCCTTCGCTATTGTTCATGGTCTCTCCACGCTTCTTGCTCTCTTTTCTCTGGACAGCATCCTCTTTCTCCTCGCCTTCAGTGACGTTTCCATCTCCCACAGTTTGTGGCCGTCCTTCTCTTAGGACTTGGGTTGCTGCCCGAACCTCCCGTGTTTGGTTCCGATGCTGGAGCCTTGGATCTCGGCTACTATCAATAAAATTCCCGACAATCAAATCCCCCTGCACAGTGGACTCCGAGCCTTGGCTGCTCCGGGGTGATGCGCCTTGCCTTGGGGTGTCAGAAGGCTCGAAGGCGATAAGAGAGCCTAGAGCCTTCGAGGGTGGAGAAGGGGGACGTGATCTGAACCGGACCGAGAAATCTTCAGGAGTAGGTAGGAGGATAATGCCCATGCTAGCCAACGCCGCTTTATGCAATTCAGCACACCACCTCATAGTGAATAACTCCACACAGTTTAACGCACCTTTAGATCTGTAGAAAAACTTGAAGGTTGCCCAAGGGCTTATACCCGGGCGGAAGTCGAATACTTCGCAGTTTTTCTTCTTCGCATTTGCGCGGGTTATACGGGTACGATTTTTGAACCTGAGTGGGCGCACAGCCATGTCAGTCTCAGAAGATAATAAGTATGTGGGCTAGAGGGCCATACAGTATACTATGCGTAGGATCCTTTGCCTCCGCGTTTTCCATAGCGAAGACGTCTTCTAACAAGTCTTCGTCACGAGCGAGCTGGGTACAGGGCGGAGGAGAGGTAACCCCATTTCCGACATCGTGGTAGATTCGAAGTTCTATGGTGCCAACTTCGGGTCGCGCACTAGTTTTACCGTAGCGATCTACAAGGAAACCCATAAGGAGAGTGCTTGTTAGTAGGAAGGAATGAAATACGCACGCGGAATTAGCTCTTGGAAGAACATTTGATGTCGGAACATCCGGTCCTTCAAGCCTATTGATATCCCTTTATCGACCAAATTGTGCACGATATCCGGGACTCCAGGAGGAAATTGGCTTTCTCCTGAGTAGGTATCCTGGAAAACACCATCGGCAAAGAGGTCCACCTGGTAGTGCCGATGCTCAGCCGTGAAATCCCATTGTATCGAGACCTTCTTGTCGGTTTCGGCCGCGATCCAGCATTGGAGATTGCTGTCCCGGTTTTCGACCTCATACTCGAGGGTCCTCCGCCCGTTTGCGAGTGCAACAACTCTAGCGATGGCGCCAGTACGGATATCCACTGCCCTCATTTTACTGGTAGGATGGCTCTTGGCCGCAGTCTGAACTGAGATTGTGGGCCAACTTCAGGTAGGGTACCCGTAGGGTTGGAGGTGGAGAGGTTGTAGGCGAGAGAGTGGATGAAGGCATTAAATCCAGTTTAGAATCAATAGTTAAGGAGAAAGTGAGAGCAAGATAACGAAGAGTACCTTACACTAGGAAAGGCAGCAAAGTTTCCCAGTTAGCTCGTGAGCCAGAATTATCGACTTTTCCCTTCAGAGGTAAGGCATACCAGGCTAGGGCTACGAACCAAGGATGCTGACCGCATCTGATACTGAGATTATTGACTCGTAGGCACTCGTCTATCCGCTTAGCCGTGTGATATCTCCCCACAAGATAGGCCTTCGAAAAGGATGTGGAGAGTGGACAAGTGCTGTGAGAGGCGAATAGAAACCGAAAGGCTTGGGTGCCCGCGGTGACTGGAGCTCTAGTAGAGGTAGAGCTGCTACTACTAAAGACCGTTTCCGTTTCTTGCAGGAAAAATATTTAACTAGAGCTTAGAAAGTGAAAAGGGAAATGAGAGGTAGGCAAGAAGTCCCAGGGGCAGTGGCAGAGAAGCTAAGCGTGCAGGAAATAGCCAACTAGGATGTAGCGATACGAGCTCGATCGTCTAAGGCTCAACGCGAGTTAGACCATCGGATTGTAAAGAACCCACGGGGGGTTTAAGTCAATAAGCCCTCAAGGCAAGCAAAGGAGGAGCAACTGCTAATCGGCAGTAGGCGCTGTGCCTGCTGAGATGCATACACTCAAGTAATCGAGTGAGATGAACAGATAATAGGAGCCCGATATAAACAGTTCTTTAGTAAGTTGCGCCCGTATTTGCTAGGGCTAAAAGAGCCACATGCGAACGTCGGGATCGAGAAATGAAAGTTAGATCATGTTTAGAATGTCCTTGTAGTGGGATCCTAATTAAGGCATAGGGATCTCAGCAGCGCCAATGATTGCGAGGGCAGAAGCATAAAAAAAATATTTGGGCTTGTGTCATTAAAGCGCTTGCGGAAACAAAGACACCAGCGTGGACAACACTGAAAACGCAGCAAAACTGATCAGGGAAGTGACTGGAGCAACATAGATATTGCCCAGAAGAAAAGTAGTGCTTTTTGCGCTCATTGCCAACGAGCTCTAGATCTCACCACCCAAGGGCCATAACCGAGATCAGAGTCATTGAAGGTCGCAAATGGCCCCAATATTATAGCCTCTATTTTGCCTAGTGCCCGCCGGCACTCCTTGTGAGAGCCAGCCTTAAGTTACTAGCCGAAACGTCTGACTCTGTATTAGCCAATTCCTCACACCTCCTTTCGCCTTTGCCGTAGCAGCCGCCAGATTTGGTACCAGCACAAAGGTCTCGCTGAACCCTCTTATTGGCGCCTCCTTGGACTCTCCGAACCTCACCCAACCACTCACGGAGATGAGAATACTCATGTTCTTTCCTGAGTCTGGCGGGTGAGGGCCGGGCCCTGCTGTGCTGTAATTTGGATTGAGTACTTGGCAGTCGAATGCCTGGACCTCATACGTTGTTGCGGGCATCTCTTTCTCGAACATAAGCCGCATTGCGGGGGGATCCGACAAGACATTTCCATTGAAAACTAAGACAGGTAGTGTCTTCCCTTCGGTGTCTGTTGTTGAAGGTATGTAGAATGATGATAGTTTGCCCCGTGAGGACTGGAGAGCAGGGTAGTAGGTGTCCACGAACTCTGTAGCAGCTACTGCGACGTTACTAAGTGATGCCGATATCGCAGCAAACAGAGACGAACCTTCAGTTGACACCTTGGTCGCGATATCCGCACTTAAAGTAGTCATTTGTAGGGCATTAGCTATAGTAGGATATATAGAATCGTAGGTTTCGGTGTTGCCTTCTGATTGGAGGTGATGTTCTGCGGAGCCGCACGCTGCTCTTGACCGAAATATCTTCCCCGAGTCCTGCAGCTCAAAAATGCGACGACACTTAATTCAATTGCCGTCTAGGCCTAGGATTCAGAGAATTTTACTCACTTCTACCTGGACCAGCGCATCATGTCGACTTCAATTGGATACCCGACGGGGGTTGGCAGGAGAGACAAAGCCATATTATATTACTACGCCCATATTTTATGTTAACGCGGGTATGGCGTCCTTTACCACACTATTTTGCCACATCTTTAGAATAGTTACTCACAGTCTCTTAGCTCCACACGTCGGGCACCTCTACTCGATGGTTCTTGCGGATATCTTGAAGCGGTGGCAGACGCTCCTAGGAAACAAAGCCATCCTTTGTACGGGAACAGATGAAAACGGCATGAAGGTAAGATAAATGACGATATCCCCCTGGTCACAGGGAATGGGATATTATACTCAAGAGTTTCCTTTGTTCAGATACAACAAGCAGCCGCAAATGCCGGCATGGATCCAAGGACTTTTTGCGATGAGGGCGCCAAAGTTTTCAAGGCATGTTGAGCCCAATCGTTAGCTATTCAGGCGGAGTTGCTCAATCTTTTCAGGAGTTGGCCGAGAGGGTTGGATTATCAAATGACCATTTCGTAAGGACCACAGACCCTGACCACCGGGATGCGGTCCAGTACTTTTGGGTATGTAATTCACACTCAAGGGCTTTACTAGGCCATTCGGTGCTAAGTGTTATGCAGCACATGCTGAAGGAACGAGGGTACATATATCCTGCCAAGCATGAGGGGTGGTACTCAGTCAGTGACGAGACATTTTATCCTCAGTCCGCAGTTCATTTAATTGTCGATCCACCTACAGGCCGGAAAATTATGGTATAGAAAGACTCGCCGACTAGACGGGGACCACACTGACATGCCGGATAGGCATCGATTGAAACTGGGAAACAGGTAGAATGGACTTCCGAGTTCAACTACCATTTTCGGCTCTCCGCTTTTAAGAACCGCCTCCTGGAATTTTACCAACAAAATCCAAACTTCGTTGTTCCTGCTTCACGAATGGCTGAAGTTGTCCAAGCAGTCTCGTCTGGTCTAGAAGATCTGTCCATATCTAGGCCTATAGAAAGACTCACTTGGGGCATTAGAGTCCCGGGCGACGAAAACCAAACGGTCTATGTCTGGTTAGACGCCCTGGTAAATTACATTACTAAAGCGGGTTACCCATGGACCCCTGGGCAGGAACGCGATGGTGGATGGCCTGTGGATTGCCACGTTATCGGCAAAGATATTTTAAGGTATGTTATCTCTCTCACAACCTTTTCCTCCCACCATCTAATGCCCCATCAGGTTCCACTGTATATATTGGCCTGCTTTCCTACTCGCTTTAGACATCCCACCCCCAAAACAGGTGCTCACGCACGCCCATTGGACCCTTGGCCGCCAGAAAATGTCAAAATCCACTGGAAACGTAGTCAATCCGTTTTTCGCTCTCGACCGCTTCGGTGTTGATACTATGCGCTATTACCTCGCCCTCGACGGTGGGATAAACGATGACTCGGATTACGAGAATACATTCGTCAGTGTGAAGTATAAGAAAGGACTGCAATGGGGACTGGGAAACCTCACGAGCAGGACAACGCGGGGGAAGGGCTGGGATGTTAGGCAGGTTGTAGAATCGGCAGGCCAGTTAGACCGGGCCGGGGACGACGAATTGGCAAGTGCGCAAAGAGCTAGGGTTGAGAGCCTATCGGGCCTGGTGAGGGGACGTATGAACGAATTAAACGTAAAAGGAGCATTAGAAGCCATCATGTCCACAATTTACAGAGTAAGCGCCCCAACATCCGGCCTAAATACTACCTGACGCTAACATCCCCTCCTATACAGACAAACAAGTACCTCCAAGAAGCCGCCCCCTGGGACCTCACCACCCGCACCGACCCGGAATCCAAAGCCCAACTCAACCGCATAATCTACCTATCCGCAGAAGCCATCCGCGTCTGCGGCATCCTCCTCCAACCATACATGCCAGGCAAAATGGCACAGCTGATGGATATTTTAGGCGTAGATCCAGAGCGCCGGACATTCGAGCACGCGAAGCTAGGCAGGGATACGGCGTATGGGACACCGAAGACAGACTTGGGGAGGGGCCTGGAGAAGGTCTTGTTCCCGCCTTTAATCAGTGAGACTTAGTAAGCAGGCGAGCGTATGACAGAGATATTCAGGTATAGATTTACCCCGCCGTGTGCATGTGCGTGTGCTCTTGTGTGCGGGGTTGTATTTTATATGTATATGTATACGTACAGGAGTAGATAAACTCTAGGTTTGTGTCGGCGTGCATGTATGTATATTCCCGACGGCTGGGCGCGGGCTGGGGATGCGCTTATCCTAGCGCCGGCAATGCCCCCACCCCCCCGCCCACGAGTAAATTTACGTATGTACCCCCCGGGAGGGAAGATGCGATATCGCTACTCCAACAGAGTACGTATGTACGTACACACATACTATATCTCCACGCGCGGCAAACGGGGTAGCTGCGGATATCACGTCATATACCACGTGGAAGACCCTCGGGGTGGGAAAAAGTGTGCTTTGTAAGCGGAGACGACGGGGTATCCGGGGGCGTTAGTTGAGCTGAAGTGGATTGGGTGTTGTATAGTTGAGTGGGTATGAAACGACTTTCACATCCGCGAGTAGGGAAGAAGACAGATAAACAACACGCCGTCTAGTTGCCGAGCCGACTAAACCAACAAAACAAATTCCACAGAACGAAACCAAACGGAGCCTGAGCCAAAATCTAAAAAAAACCAACCCCTGGTTAAGCAAACCCCAGCCTCCCCATCTCTTCCTCAGACCACACCCACAGCCTGTCCCTCAGCCCCTTATCCCTGGCCAACATGCTCGGAACAGCCTTCGTGGCTTTCGGCCCATAATACTCCCCATTGACCTCGAAGGTGTGTTCTGGGCTCGTGGCGGCGAAGAGGGAGGAGAGCGCGCCTTGGTCCGGGGTCAGGCTTATGTTTTTAGTCACCCAGGTTATGGGGCGATAGAGGATGGAGGTTTCGTTTAGGCCGCGGGTCAGCTCGCTGGATAGGTAGGCAGGGGGCGGTCAGCGATCTATTTTTTTTTCTTTCTTCTAAAAGGGCGGGGGAGGAGGGAAAGAAGTGGCGCGGCTCACGTATTTACGCCCCCGGGATGCACAGAAGCGGTCAAGATGTTCTTCGCTCGATACCGGTCCGCGACCGCTTTGGCATGTAGCACGTTCGCCAGCTTGGACTGCCCGTACCTCGACCACGGCCCGCCATTCTTCATGTTCACGTCCGAGAAATTGATGCCTGATTTTGTGTCGAATAGTTCGTGGCCGTTGGAGGAGACGTTAACCAGGCGGACAGAACCAGGGGCGGAGGCGGAGGCCGTGGAGACGAGGGTTGGGAGAAGGAGTTGTGTTAGGAGGAAGTGGCCCATGTAGTTTGTGCCCCATTGGATCTCATAGCCTTGGGGGGTTTCGGAGTAGGGGGTTGCCATAATCTAGGGTTTAGGTGGTTAGTTCTGCATGTATGCATTAGGGTTAAAGATGTTGAACGTACCCCGGCATTGTTTATTAGGGTGTGCAATTGCGTTTCTTTGCTGTGGGTTTTGAGCGGTCCTGTCAGTCGTGGAAATCGATGGGAGGTATGCATGTACAAACCTTAGAAACTCCTCTGCTGCTCTCTTCACGCTGTCCAAGTCTGAGAGGTCGAGCTGCAAGTAAACAATGTTTACTGTTGGAGTCGTACTTTTGATCGCTTGTATGGCCTCATTGGCTCTATCCGGGCTTCTGGCTGCTCTGGTAGGAGAATTAGGACGCCACCGTGGGTATTGTGGAGGGAATGGCCATTTACAGGTAGACTTTTGCTCCTTTCCGAGCTAATTCGGCCACAGTCGGTCGCCCACTGCATTATAACTCTCGTTCAGCTTCTGTATTTGTCGAAATATTTTTTTTTTCTCCTAAGGAAAAGCTCCTCCCTTACATTCCAGTGTTCCCACCAGTAACGATCGCAACCCGACCAGTAAGATCAGGAATATCCTTGACGTCGAAGCGAGCTTTAGTGAGAAGTCCAATGACGGGCATCGCGTATGTCCAAGACAACGGAAGCAATTATAATAAGTAAATAAATAAATAAAAACCGTGCGGGTATTGATAAGCAAGTCCTGAGGATCGACAATGGTGAGTCTGAGGATTGAAAATAAATCGAAGAGAGCAGATATCCCGTCATATAAATATTAGAGCGACAATCAAAACACGTTACCAGCTTGCGGAGAGGCGGCCGCTTACAAGGGGCAGTCCAGTTCCTGTACCTTCTCAATCCTAGAAGCGGCCGATACCACCGCGATTCTCAATTCGAAACTCCGCCTCCGTCGAGAATCAAACAGCCCGTCATGGCAAGGCAGAACCGGGTAAATAAATTGACCGGAATACGTGGCACATTCGATGCCTAGTTTTGGAGAACCCTGGAGCGCTCTTAAACAACGATCATCAAAACAGAGCAACGATTATCAAAGCAGAGGGAGGCTGTGCGAAAATACTTTCCTAGTTAGGAAACTCGTTGTAGTCGTCACCAACCACGTATGCGTGCGTGCCCGCCGCCGCCGCAAACTAAGGAAAAAACTCGAAGAACAAAGAACGAGAGCGAAACGAAAGAGCATTGGATCGCGCTTCAGTTCCCCGCCTGATACATCCAATTCGTCTCGTAATCCCTCCCGGCTTTCCCGTCTCAGAACCATGAAACCAGACCCAAGTAACTAGCAAGCTCTCTATGGCAGTTCGAGAAATAAAAGGGAGATCAGGGCATCAGTATCCCCCTCCTGAACATATCCACCATGATACGGCAGAGAGCATGGAAGCCTCTCCAAAATACACCCTATGATGCATCAGTAGTCCTCAGAGGCAGTGGGGGTCCCTCCTGATGTGCGCAGCCAGCAGCACCATGGTGTTTTGCACGCTGGCCGGCAACCCTTTTGCAGCGTCTAAAAAGGCCAGAGATGTTCAAGTAATTATCCTTTGAAAAATCAAGCGTGCAAGATGACACCCTGCGCACTTCGTGTCACCAATTAGCTTCGCTTGTGTTGATTATACGAATACCGCACAAGTCCACACGCGAAAAAAATGCTATAGAGGTATCGTTAGTTGCATATATTGGGGAGAGACTCCTATCCCACAAGCATCACTCTAAGAACCACTAGTGCGCTATAGAGTATATGCTTAGGGGAACTCTCGTGACCGCGGCCACCCCCAGAAGACCACCGCCGTACCATGACGCATATGTTCAGGAAGGAGCTCCCATTACCATAGGCACATCCCCGGGACCGCCATTGTGTTAAGTTGTATATCGGGACAAGGCTCCCCACAACCATCAGGTTCATCCCGGGGAATGTATGGAGAGGGATAGTAGTAAGCGGGCCAAAATCAAAATCATAACATTGTGGTGAACTTTTTGTGACGTCCAAGTAAATAAAACGACGATCCTAATTAATTAACCAACTGCTAAAGTAGAGATAAAGCCCAGACGCAAAAGCCAAGATCCTGCGATAGGCAGAACCGGTTCCGCACTATGAGGACATCATTTACGACGCTTTTGTCATTACCCAAGCCGGCGATCAGCCCAACATATGCATCGAGCCGCCAAAAGCCAAAGCAGTGGGCGCTGTATACCAGACACTAATGGGAAACTTTTGCTTGCTAACCACTCCGCCTGGGTTAGCAGCAGTTAGACTGATATTGTTCTCACGGGCTTGGTCCAAGGGGCTGTGGAGAAAATCCACTGACCTAAATGCCGATATTCTCAGGGGCTAATCGTCCGTCAGAGTGAGGTAATCGACCGAATCATCAAGATGGATTTCCACACAAGCTAGAAGAACCTCGCCCTGCCCAACGAGTTCACGACTAATCTCATCAAGATCGACCACGACCTCAAATTCACTATGGCCATCGCTCTCTTGACTGGATGCTTCTGTTTCGTCTCCACCGCCTTGTGAATCAGATTCCCAATCATCGCCGGTGGCGTTCACATCCTCGTAATCCTCAACGCCATCTTGGGCCTCTTCAGGGTGGACGAACACCCCCGAGCCACCACCGACACCCCCAATCCGTATGTCATCGTCGATACCCCCGTAAGCCAAGACGTAATTAGGGACGCCGCCTTCAAGTAGCAGGTTCTCATTATGTATCCGTAGCATCCATGACCATGACTTCTTGGACGGGTCCACATTCAACCAGTCCTTTGGTGCCCACTGGCTCTGGAGCATCGCGATATGCCCCTCGATTGCGGGTGCCATGTCGACGGTCTCTGGGTATGAACCGTAGAGCTCCGGAAAGGTTTTCTTCAGTCGTGACTGAATGTTCTTAGGACTGTGTTGGTAATTGTGGTGCCACATGATGAATGAGGAGTGCTCCAGCCCGAAGTTATGAGGGAAAAGAGAAAACATCATTCATGAGGCGAGCACTAAAGAAGGCGTATGGTTTGGAGGGCGTTGGAGAAGGCCTAAAGAAAAGTTCTAGAGCCTTGAAGTATGATTATCAACAGTCTGTTGATGTCGGCGTGCTGGCAGGTTGAGGATGGAAGAAGAAAGAGGAAGAAAGATAGAGATGGTGCAACGTATCTACCCAGCGCCAGTGTTATAAGTTCGGATAGATACAGTGAATATCCTAGTTTCTGTCAAGAGAAATACAGGCATATAAAAGGACTAACAGACACATTAACACGGTCATTTTCTCATTCCATGGAATAAAGCAATGTGTTTGCGGTACCAAGTGGAGGGCGCATGGCGAAGGTTGAAGGATATGCCAATAAACAAGTTGGGATATTATGCGAATGGAAACATGCTGGATTGGCTCCTTTGCTCGTGGAAACTCCACTAGCTAAGGCTTAACCTTAAAATATGCTCCCTTATTTCCGTGAGTCTACTGTGGCTATACGCGTATAGAGTTGGGCTCGGTTGAGGTCAGAAGATCTAAGATACAGTCGAATTACGAGCCTAGTTCAAGAGCATGCAATCGCCTATATCCGTCAGTCCACATGTCAAATCGACTCCACCATCGCCCAAACTATATATGAAATCGAACAGTAGGAACAAGCTTTCAGGCACTAGGGAAAAAAGCTAGATTTCTCGGGGTCTGGAGATTCGCGAGATCTCATGCGCAGTGGCAAACACAAGCCGCATGAGAGCACGCGGAAACGCGGAAACGCCAGAAATCCTAGAACATTGCTGATTGGCTTTGTTTTTCAAATTTCCCGCCGCACAGAACAAGTGGAAGGGGGAAAGGATGAGCAGTGCCTGAAGAAAGTCAGCAGCAGTGGTCTAGAAGCGATCGCTTTGTAAAGCGGCAATCTTGCGAGTTCGAACGATTTCTACTTTATGCGAACTCTTTCCGCCCCTGTCCTTTTCATTTTCCTCTGCGCTTCGAATCCATTCCCGTTCAGTTATCCCAATTCCTCACGGCAGGAGTCTCGATTCTGTCGCCGGTACTCTCCTTGGATAATTGAACTAGCAATTATTTAATTGTCATCATCCACCACCCTCCAAATGGCTTCAACGGCTGGGATCTTTACCCGAGTTGCTTTCCGGTCGGCTCCGGCTGCCTCCATTAGAACTACCGCTCGTCACTCGAGATTCATCCTTCAACGGCAACAATATCAAGCTTTCCGCCGGGGTTTTGCTTCCGAGACCGCTCCCAAATCTTCCAAGACAGGTGCCTGGGTGTTGCTCGGCCTTGGCGCTGCTGGAGGCGCTGTGTATTATGCCTACAGCAACGGCTTGCTTGATACAGCAAACGAGCTGACGGCAGCGTCTGGAAAGAAGGGTGGAATTTTCACGCCGACTAAAGAAGACTATCAGAAGGTTTATAATGAGATTGCAAAGACGATAGAAGAGAAGGATGACTACGATGATGGAAGCTACGGACCTGTGATATTAAGATTGGCGTGGCACGCCTCTGGAACGTCAGTCTCTCGATAGCCTGTTATTCGAATTTACTTCAGGCAGATGCTAACTAGCGGCTTAGATATGACAAGGGAACGGGCACCGGCGGGTCCAATGGCGCCACGATGAGGTTTGCTCCCGAGAGCAGCCACGCTGCGAACGCTGGACTTGTAGCAGCACGAGACTTTCTAGAACCTATCAAGCAGAATAATCCTTGGATCTCTTACTCGGACCTATGGACCCTTGCCGGCGTCTGTGCCGTTCAGGAAATGCAAGGTCCGGTAGTCCCCTGGCGTCCAGGACGTCAGGACCACGATGTTTCGGCCAGCACACCCGACGGTCGGTTGCCAGATGCCTCGAAAGAGCAGTCACATCTCCGGACTATCTTCTACCGTATGGGCTTTGACGATCGGGAGATAGTGGCGTTGAGCGGCGCACACGCATTAGGGAGATGCCACACCGACCGCTCTGGGTACGATGGTCCTTGGACTTTCAGCCCAACGGTCGTGACAAACGATTACTATAGGCTCTTGCTTGAGGAGAAGTGGAATTGGAAGAAGGTATGATTGGCTCTCTAATCAGTCAGCGAGTTGACATACATTGACGATATTCTAGTGGAACGGCCCGAAGCAATTCGAAGATAAGAATACTAAGACATTGATGATGCTTCCGACCGACATGGCACTAGTCAAGGATAAAGCGTTTAGACAACATGTCGAGCGCTACGCCAAGGACAATGATGTGTGGTTCAATGAATTTAGAGATGCGCTCGTCAAGTTGTTTGAGCTCGGAGTCCCCTTCACCACGAAGGAGGACGAGAGGTGGACTTTCACCCCAACACACGCATAAAGCACGCCATCTATTATATTGAAAGTTTCAAAAGAAGGCAAATCCCGCTGATATGTCGTCCGGGGCATTTGGTTATCTGCTGGCTAACGTGATGGCGGTATTCAAATGGAGACGGCGTGCGCCAAGACATCGTTTTTAGATTCTAGAGCTGCCCTTTACTTTAAAGTCATCGTGAGATACCATATTGCTTTGGCTTTTTTTTCATTTGTATGCTAGACTATTGTCAGCGCCCCCGGGCTCTTAGATTCCGCTGCATCTTTCTCATCATCCAATGTCAAACATTATTTAGAACTGCATACCCCAAATCTCTTCCGCTCGCTTTGTGTCATCACGCCGGTGGACAAGTCCTTCGCGCCACCAACGCTGTCGAGGCTGACGCCTCTACGGTCCCTATGAAGTTTTCCACGTGGCACCTATTCACAGGTCGTGTACTGTACATACATCTGTCGCGTGATAGCGCCGATGTGCTGGCACATTTAAAACCCAGACCGGGTCGAGATACGACGTCGCATTTGGATCGAAGTCTCACGGATGCCTGTGTTTTCTCGGCCCGACACCGCGCCCTCAGCTGGGTATAAGGTATTATAAGTCCTCCAAGATTAATCGTACTTGTTTCCGGGCGCAGAGGATGCCTTTACACACCGGTTTTTAGATATATGGGGCCTTGCATTTTGTTCCGGGTAAGGTGGGTGAATTTCGCGCGTGAGTTAATTCAGGCGGTCGCCTTTCTTACTTTTTATCTACACTGAACTTGCCTTAGTACAACATTGTACGGGTGTACAAAGTAAGATTGCTTCAGTTGACTAAGGAAATTCTCCGCAAGGATCTGCCAGCCCTACGGAATTGATTCGCCCTGGGCGTTCGATGAATAATTTATTTTTCCTTATTGAAGGGCCTTTCCCCCGAAATCTTTAAAGGGTATACATATTTGAGATCGCAAAGCGTCCTGAGTTGGGTCTATCCTATCTATATCAAAAGGCTCGATGGGCGTGGGCGAAAAATTCCGGTTAGGAAATGTTTGGTTTATCCCTCAATCGAAGAGAAACCAGTCCTAGCCCAAGATCGAACAATTTGTTCTGCGCATTGGAGCAAAAGGCGACCCGGTCTAGGGCTGCCTAATCCGGTATGAGACGGTGTCGACCCATCTCACCGGATCGTATCTTAGCGCCACTGCAGCCTCGCGCACGCGGCTCTACTCAGCCTGATGGTATAAAGCTCCCAAATGTCACCTTTTTTTGATCGTCGAAAACTCGGCCAGTTCCGAATATTTATTTCAGCCCTTTCCTTCTAAGCGTTTCTTATCGATATTATCCTGGACGTTCTTTCTTCCACTGCGTTTAACAACGCTCAAGACAGATAGTTATGAGCTGGGACGCTTCGTCCAATGCCTGGTCGACTAGAGAAGAGCTATTCACCCCAGCGGAGGGCAGTGCTATCACCGAACAAGGAGATGTGCCTCAGCCTAGCCCGTCCTTCCAAGACTCACCTGGGGAGTTTATTGGAGGCTACGGTGGGCAGGCGTACCTAGGAATGTCCGCGGATTCTCTTGGACTGAGGTCTTCAACTTCCACCAGCCTCACCGCCGTGGGAGGTCAGTTTTCGGATGGGCAACCAGCCGGCCATGCTGGCTCTTCGAGGCTTTTGAGGCTAGATACTCCGATCGAGAGCAACGCCTATACACAAACAGATCTGGGGGCTCCCCTCTACGATATGACAGTACATCAAATGTTCGACCAATTTGCAGGTCCAAAGCAACCTAGGAGGCGGCGTAGCTCAACCCACCAACGGGAACGCAACAATAGGCCTTCACGGAGGACCTCCTATGAAGCCCCATCCATGTCAATTGGGTTATCACACGACTCTTCTTCCACGACGAATACTAGACACTCAGGCGCAGGCAGACGAAGAGGCCCGCTAACCCAAGAGCAAAGACAAAACGCAAAAGCCGTAAGAGGGGTGGGTGCTTGCTGGCGATGCCATTCACTCAACGCGAAGGTGAATATACCTTTCCAGATTCTCAGCCCTCTCAGCTGACAAAAAACACTAGTGCGATAGTGGAACCCCCTCATGTAGGGAATGCTTGAATCGGAAAAACTGCATATCGTGGCTTCGTGGCTGTGATCGGACACCACTAGTGGATCTATTGGAAGCGTTTCTACCTGGTGAGATTTCACCCACCATACAGGTGTATCTTGGTTAACCGTTCGGCGATTCTGCAGAATTTTTGGTTGGACATCATAGTACCGAGAATCTTCAACATTATCTAACTGAGTGTCATGTATTCTTCATCTCTAAAAGCGTATACGCTTACTTAACTTACGGCTTTGGACCACCACTCGAGGTCCAAATGGATGAGATATCGACGTCCCATGGGTCAGCAGTGATGTGGTGCTACAACGAGAGACGCACGAAACATGAGAGACACGATGAAGACTCAGTACCACTAGCGATAGTGGATGATGTTCTCGAAGGGATCCCGGACCTTGTCGAGAGCCATCTCACCCTAGCCATAGAGTGCTACCTCGAGGGACTCCCCAGGTACTACTACACTGAAGTTGGAGAGAACAGGTTGCAGGCTGGCCTTCTCGGACTCGTCTGCAACTACTATGAGAGTACCTGTGGAAAGGTGGCTACCCCATTCCGAGACTATACCACCCCATCCTGACTTTAGCCATATTAGAGCGATCAGCTTAGGCATGCGCTGAGACTTCTCCTACTCGTTTTGATGATGGGCCAGACGATGTATTTGACCGAAGACTCAAGGAGGGAATTGGAACCAGAACTCCAGTCATGGCTTAACCCGTCCCAGTGTCAATACCCTATGCCAAGAATCGCACAGCGTCAATTCAAATTTATGGTCCATCAAATGGTCCACGAAGCAATGAGAGATGTTTTGGAAGACCTCCACAACCTCATATGGAAGAAGAAGAAGAACGAGTGGGCAACGACCTTCTGCGTAATGGTCTTATTGGGGATAATCGCCGAGGATCTCCAAATCAGCCTGATGCTAGTCGCCATCTCGTTGCAGGTAAACGAGGACCTCAACCGAGCCTCGGACTTTGAACAGGCTCGCAATTCTATCAGGGCCATAGATGAATCTGGCTTCGGGCTCCCGCTCTCCCTCTTCGAAAAAGCATACGGCTCATTTAATCCGCTAACGGGTCCCTTTAACAAGGTGGAGGAGAAGCTAGGGGATGAGGATTCAATCGAGCTCGTTAGGGGTGTTCGTGAGCTAGTCAAGCGCGAGTGTATGCCCTTCCCCATGTGAGGGAAAGCCTAGTGGATATGAAGGAATTGGATAGGGGAAATGCTGACCATGCGATATTATAATCACAGCACAACTTCTCGTGAAGGCGAAAGGAACTAAAGTCCTCCCTGCACCAGACAGCTTTTCGGTAGATAACATCTCGAGGTTAGTGTCGAGGATCCTACCGGATCCCCAACAGTGACCTAGTTGGGACTCACAGCCCAAATCCCCTACCATTTTTAAGTCCCTTCTCCCACCTTGAAATTATCCAGGGGGTCTTACGCTTAGCGCTCCCTCTATTCTATTCCTCGGAGCAGATAACACACGCACACGAGCATGTGTTCTCCCTTTTCTTCAACTTTTTGATTCCCCTTTTATACTTCGATGAGTAAATGAGAATAGCCATAGGGGAGGGTATTTTTGCAAGACACCATTTCCCTTTCTCTCTGTACTAACTTCATTCCATATTTCGTTATGTGCTTCCTCCCTGGGTGGACGGCTACAGCGATTTGCAAAATGTCTGAAACACAGACAAATGAAAGATAACGAACTAGACCAACGGTGGTGGGTTGGCAAGGACGGGCGGTATTCTCGGCATTTTTATATCTCAACGATTCTCATTTTAACGATGATCATGACGACTGGAGTCGGGAGGTTTTAGTGGTTTTGAGGCCGAGGCTTTTTGATTGGACAGACAGGTGGAGTTTATGGATTCGGACGCCTGCGGCCACGACGAATACCTAAGAGGCAGTGAGCTAAGACTCCGGTCCTCCCTTTTTGATGAGCACGTATACTCTTTTATATCCCACCCCCCCCCATTCATTTGAACTAATCTCTATTCTGTAAGAAACTGTTCCTTTCCAGCCTTTTTATCTTTTAACGAGGTACAAAAATGCAAATGCGGAATTCACTCATTTATCCCATTGTCCTCCTTGACAGGGGAGGATATGGGCCGACGCTTACCCAGCGACCTAGCATCCCAGCCTATCCGTTTCAGGATGATTTTAGTCCACGTTAAAAGTAATTTCACGGCGACTATTAAAAAAGATTCCAAAAGAGCACCACGCCATACCACAAAAATAAACTTGAAGTCTCGTAAACCCAAGCAAAAAGAGGGCGGTCCAAAGATTCGATCGGGTTAGCTCAACCTCGAGACATTTATAGGTCATACACCGTACGAAATCTCTAGTTTCTAGTCAGGTTTATTTGTGGTTCCACCATGTCATGCAAATCGGGTGGATAACACGTGATTCTAACTGCCAGCACCCAAAAAAAAACCCCAAACCAAATGGAAATCTCCCGTTGTTTTATATCTATACAGAGACGATTTCCCTCTTGCATTCTTATTTGTCCATCGCGCATCGTCTCGTCTCGCCGAACGGGCGCGTTTCGCGAAACATGTCTCAACACGCGAACCGATAAGCTTCTTCCAGAGCCAACACCCTGTCGAAGACAGAACGAAACACAACTGCAGCCATCCCATCTCCCATCTGGCTACGTGGGACGATGTACTCCCCACCCAACAGATCCGACAGGCTTGTGGACGCACCTACGCACGCGCGAAGCTGTCCCCGAGGTTTTCCCTGGCCGCCAGAGACAGTCATCTTTCCCTGCCACTTGCCCGGCCCAAGGCCAGGAGATACCTACCCCTCTTTCGCGTTCGGCGAACCACAGCCGCTCGCTGGCTCTGCAGCACGCTCTCCTGGTGCACCACGTCGGGTACCGGCGGCGAGGTCGCGAAAGCCTGTGTCTCAGGATATCCGCCCACACCGCCTTGACGATTAAGAGTCATCGCCTTCTACATGTCGGCTTTTTTTGTGATTGGCCGCCGCGCGGGGATAAGAGCCTGGGGGTCCCTCTTCTGCTTTCTTCCCGTTGATCCGGAATGGCGCCCGTGAAACAGCTGCTCTGTCGGTTTTACCCCGCGATGGCGTCTCTCTCGCGTTGCTTGCCAGCCGCTCGTGAGGTGCGATGCGACTTCGTTTCTTGCCGGTGTAGGGGAAATGTTTCGTTTCATTTGATAAAGGCCGAGGTGCCCAGCCTCACTGCCACTTCCCCTTCCATTTTCCAGTCCATCTCGAGTTTTATTTGCCGCTTGGGAATAAGATAAGTGTGCTGCTCTCTCTTTGATATACCTCCGTCTATCTTCTTCCGGATTTATTCTCCTCCAGCGGACTATCTACTGCAAGACCCAATGCGAGACCGTCCTGTGTGTACCCGCAATTCCTCAGTGAGGCCCTCATTTGCGATGGGGAAATCAACTGTCGTGATCGCGTCCCTATTATTTCTGGCGTCTAGAGGCACGAAAGCGTACGCCATCGGCGGCAGAATGTCCTTGCGAGACTCGACACTCTTTGCCCGGCAAGGTGGCACCTGCCCCGGGAATACCAATCTGAACAGCTGCTCTGGCACGAATCTGCCCTCAAATTTCTGCTGTCCAGCAAACACCTCCTGCATGTCTCTCAGCAATGCGACGTCGTTGTTATGTTGTCCCAACGGCCAGAACTGTCAGGTCATCGACCCCATCACCTGCGACCCTTCGCAGCAAGATGCCACGAGATTCCCAGGAAGTCTGGTCAAGAGCACAGATACCCAGTCAGCGTTAGTGAGCTGTGGCTCTAAATGTTGCCCAAGAGGCTTCGAGTGTCAAGGCAGTTTGTGCGTGGCTAAGAATGAGGACAAATCGGTATCGCCGTCGCCATCATCTTCTTCGCTGCCATCGTCTACCAGCGCGGTTTCTACGCCCACATCAAACCCAGCAATAATAGTACCGAACGCCACAACAAAACAGAATTCCACACCCGCACCCACCGCCCCGGCGGCTCTCGGCTCCACTGTCACAACCACATCGAATAACTCGTCATACCCAGCTAGAGCCGTAGTAGCTGGCTTCTTTCCCGGCATGATTGCCGGTGCTCTTCTCTACTTCCTAGTGCTTCTCCTCCTCAAGTGGAGGCAGAGGCGAGAGGCCAGACGCAGCGGAACCTTCGGCCGCATCAGCGCAACCGTGTCCGACCCCATATATATCAAGCCGCAGGACACATACCGCACTGACTTCCTCCGCCGCAGCTCCAGCTCCGCACCGAGACCTTCAATGTCAAACAACGGTAGCGGATTGTCCGGATTTCCTGGGCCGGAGGTGAACGCATTCCTCTCGTCAGACGGCAAGAGCCCCGACAAGAGCGGCTCGCCACGCCGCGCCCAAGACGCCCTAGGCCGAAGCCATCCAGATGCCCCCGCAGTCCGCACTATCACATCAAGCCCGCGCGCTTCAACCGTATCCATTGATGTGTTTGCGGATCCGACGCCGCATTCCCTCTACCCGGCAGGACTTCGTCCACCACCGGCCGATATGCGCGGCTCACACGCGACTGCCACCACTACCTTCGGCGACATGATGGTAGGCGTTGGCAGTAGCGGCCATGGCGGGAGGGCGCAGAAGAACAGTAACCCGTTCCTCGGGTCCCCGGAGCCATTCCGAAATCCCTTGCCACCGTCAGGGAACACGTGCATTCCACCATTAAAATATAACCTCAGACTCCCACCGCGGACTGCGAGGTTTCCAGATGGGCTCAGGGGTTCATGAGAATAACTTTCAGCTTTCTTTAGCATATCCATTTAATCGTTCATTCATTATTAGTTTTTATTATTTTTCACAATAGACCTTTTTCTTTTCTCCATTGATCCGGCCACATGGGAACGGATCCACGCCGTTCATTTTGTTTATCTATTACTTATTTCACGCTAGTGAAGAATCACGATCATACTTATTTATTAGTAGTCACTCCCTCTTCTCTCATCCCGCCTCTATTGTATATCTACACATTTACGTCGACACAAGGTATTACGAAACTTCCACTCTCTGAAGGGTTAGGGTGTTATTTACCATGCATCTTTTCACGAATAGGAAAAGCTAGTCATTCATTTCTTAGGGACTTAGAAAGAGCTTGACCGGGGTCGAAAGGCGCCATAGGGGTGACATTCATTCATATTCTGGAAGGGAGAAACCCTTGGTGCACGAAGGGTATTGATGGGTCTTATCTCTTCATTGTAGGAGACGGAGTTGGGTGGGTTAGGTAGCTGGCCCTACCTATTCTTACCTTGTCACTCGACTATCTAGTAGCAGTATTTAGCAACCAGGACGGTAAATATACATACGCAAAGAATACAAGCAAGAGACGGTATCAAACAAGTCACCTATTTTGCGACTGACAATGAATGCCGAACACTCTATAATATGCACGAAAGAGGAAGTCCGGGATCGCCGCTCCACCTCGTAAAAAGCCTTGGCTCGCTGATCTTTTCACCTCAACTGGGGTAGTTGAACGTCGAACGTTTTCCCACCTCCACCTTGCCTTAAACCTCATCAAATCCGATCGGGAGACGGAGAGGAAAAGAACCCCCTTAGAAACGATCTCACGGAAGAATTCTTGACTCTCTACCGCAGCGAACCGGAGATTTCAATTATTCGTTATAGTTCATCCGATTGAGTCGTCAACGTTAATCATCGGAAGAGCCGTGCGCCGCGCTTTGACACTCTCCACCAACGCCAACGCCAAACGCCGGCGCCGCTTGGACTGAGGCTCCCACTCGCTCCCTTCGTCCTCGTTCTCGAGGCAACCAGCAGCCGACACAGAAGTCACATACTACGACCTTCAAGCGCGAGAGAGAGCCAGGGAGAAGAAGAAAATATGGCGAAAGGCAGTGGATCTTTCGCGACGTTCTTGATTTTATGTCGTGAGTCCTGACCCATCCCCCGCCGCCAACGCGCGCACCGCTGCAAAACGAAAAACCCTAACAATCCCCACCCAGCGACCTCCTTCTTCCTCGGCATCCTATTCTCTTCCTTCCCCTACGATTATCCTCTCCTCTGGACCTCCGTCCCTCCGCCAGCGACCTACCCCCTCCTCCACGAATCCCACTTAAAACACCTCCACAGCTCCCCCGCCATAATCCCGCGAATCCTGCACATAATAATCTTCCTCGGCTTCCTCGGCTTCCTAGTCAAACTCTACAAGCCTTCTGAGTCAAACATGCTATTCGATGGCGCCAGCCTCGTGCTCTATACCGTCGCCGTGGTGGTCTATATCACGAATGTGGTGAAAGGGTTCAGGATCGTGAGTGCGGGTGGGTACGATGTGGGGGGGGATGTAGTGCCGGGTGAAGAACCTCTTGGGAGGATCGAGACCCTGAGGGTCTTGGCGGCTAGTAATACGATCCTGGCGCTGGTTCTGGTGGGTGTCCTGGTGCTGCAGGCTGGGCAGTGGTATGCGGAACAGAAGGAAGCGGACGAGTTGGAGAAGATGGAGGCAGAGGAGGCAGAGGAGAAGGCTGCCGCCACCTCCTCCTCTTCCTCCGCGGGGGGGAAGAACGTGAAGAGGACTTCAAGTAATAAGAAGAAGCAGTGAACTTCAAAATCCCAGAGGAAGTTTCCCATTCTTCTTTTCTCTCCTCCATTCTCCAAACTCTTTCATATATTTCCTTCCCTCATACACATAACTACCACCACCACCACCATTACGAAAGAAAGAGGGGGAAAAAGTACACCCAGTGTAAAGCGGCCGGGGGACGAGGGAGGCTGGGGGGTCGTGGAGATGCTCCTCGTCAAAAAGCTACAAGCAGGTAATCATTACTTTTTTGGGGATAATGAGAAAATGGAATATCTTATCAAAACACAAGAACTACCCCCCCCCCCCAAAAAAAAAGCTCCAGCCCCCCTTCCTTGCCCACCGGTAGAGAGCGGGGATATACGGAGTGCCGCTCCCCAGAATATCCAGATCAGAGGCGTGGTCTTGGCACACACGATATAGCCAACCACAAGGAATAATTCCCCAAACACCACGACTTTTCCATTTTATTCACCACGGCAAGCCCCCACTCTAGAACACCACACAACCCAACACGCAAGAAAAAAATAATAATAATAATATGGATGCTGGTGAATTCCTATTTCGGATTAGCCACCCCTCTTTCGGTAAGGTGTCTCGCCTAGCTTTCCCGCCGCTTTTCCGCGAGGTTCAAACTGTCAACATAAATCCATCGCCATTTCCCTCTGTTGGAAGTAGCACTCATGGTGCGACACGGAACGCGGCCCGTGCCAAGGCATAGGGGCAGCGGAATTCTGGTGGCCCCTATTTGGGTGGCTGGGCTAAGCGACCCCAACACATATAGGGCGTACGCCCACATCATGTAGTTAGACAAGGCGATTCAATATAGACTCAATTCTATCTACACGAGGTTATACTACACTATTCTATTACCCTCCTCCATCGTCCTTCATTTTCGCCCATTGTCCACCAGCCGTATCTCCTAATGCCACTCTCCGATGAGGCATTTTCCAAATTGGCAATATTCAGGCATGTACTGCGCCCTCTTTTCCCCTCTCCCCTTTCATTTCCGTGTCTTATGCCCTAGGCTAACATCAAACATAGAGCTTCTTCACTTCAACCTCAACTCCCACCAGCCATTAACTCTCCAGGATTGTGACTCATCTGATGCGCTGCGCCCTGTCTCGCCACATATGAGTACTCCTTAACTCATTTCGGTATTGCCAACAATCGTGAAATTCTACAGTGATCGGAGGCCATATGTCCTATTAGTACAGCTGGAAAGATGATTCTGCTATGTGATTCTCCTAGGCAGCAATGATTGTTTCTACTCTCCTCTGCAGAGCTATCGGTCTATAGTGGCCCAGGGGTCGCGCCCTCGTTCTATCCTACCCAGATCGCATATCATGTATAATGGGGCGGGGAGACAGCCCTGCCATGGAATCCTCTTAGACAGAAATGTACCCTGCAACCCTCCAACTCTTTTTTTTTTAACTCTATGGGGGCCATTAGATTGTGAGGGGTTCATGTCTCAGCAGTTTACCAGCCAAGGTACAACATATTAATTTTTACATATCATTTAGCAAGGCGTTTTCCCCTTCGTCGCAACCCAGATGAATCGCCAAGGTAGGGAACATACACTGAGTAGGGGATGCAGGAATTTTCGGGCCAGGTATCAGAGCGGGGCAACTTTTGGAGGCGAAACCCGCATGGGTGAGTGCGCGACGGAGTAATAGCTCTGTTGATAATGCAGCAGATGTGCGCCAATGATTCAAGGCTATATCCCTGGAGGTGCTGGAGTACACAGAGCCTAGAGGAGATCGGATACGAAAGATGTATGTATTAATTTCCAGCTCAGTTCAAGCTGTTTCACTCCTAAACTGATAGACTATAAGAGAAACTCCATAGTAGTAGAGGGATGGAATTATTCACTACATTCCTTAGAAATCTGTTGTAGCAGCATTGCAACGGTTTCATGTCCATAGAAGATTGCCTCTTCTAGCGCAGTTTCCCCATAAACTTGCTTTGTCTCAATATTAGCTCCAAATCGTACTAGAAGCTGCACTGTCTCAAGATGGCCATTTCTAGCTGCACAGTGAAGTGCTGTGCGTCCACGCCCATCCGTTGCCTCGAGGTCAGCTCCGTTCTTCAGTAGTATATTCACAATTACTGTATGTCCGGCCCAAGCTGCTTCTTGGAGCGGTGTCCGATTTTCAGTTAGCCTTTCATCCCAGACTGTCCTTCTCATCACTGCTTTTCTGTTAACGTCAGCGCCTCTAGATAGTAACATTAGTACGATGTCAATATAACCCCTATAGGATACAAATGCCAACACTGAGCCTCCTAAAGCATCTTGCGTATCAATGTTGACCCCTTTATCGAGTAATAGCGAGATTACTGCCTTGTGCCCTTCCCATGCTGCATCATGTACTGCTTGCAACCCTTCATAGTTTTCCTCTTTAGTGCTTGCCCCACTCTCCAGAAGGAGAAGAGCTAACTCTTTATGCCCTTCTCTGGCTACTATATGTAGCGCAGTATCCTCGCCAGCACCCTTTGCATTAATATTTGCCCCCTTTTGAACTAGCAGTAGTACTGTTGAGTAATGCATATTGAAAGTCGCCTCATGTAGTGCTGTATACCCAGCGGCATTACTTGCATCGATGTCAGCTCCCTTCTCAAGTAGCAGTTGCACAGCCACATTATATGCATTAGAAGATGCCATGTGTAGTGCTGTATCCCCAGAAGGATCTTTCATATTAACATCAGCTCCCGCCTCAAGAAGTAGTTGCACAGTTGCGCTTTCGCCGCTTATAGCTGCCTCGTGCAGTGCCGTTCTTCTGCTCTTAGGATCACGACAATTTATGTTGACACCGGACTTGAGCAGTTCCTTGACCTGGAATAGATCACCAGTCCTTGCTGTATCAAGTAACTTGTTATTTAACTGCTGATCGTCCTCTCTTAATTTATCGAATATACGAGTCGTACGAGTTGTCGCAAAGGCAGAAACTCGTGGGATCCAGAGACTCCGAGCAAGGGACTTGCGGAATAGAGTAAGTGGTATCTTGGGTCCTCTACCTTTTATACTCGGTGGTATATCGTTGGCACTTGAAGGCTCGGGTACTAGAGAGCTAGGAGATAGTTCAACCGAGGGAAGTTCGTATAGTACCATGGCTGAAGTACTATTTATCGTTTGCTCTTCGAAGGCCCCACTTGCTTCTGCTTCCTTAAACCAACTAAGGATGAACTCCTTATTGGCTTCAAAAGCAGCTATGGTTATACCAACTCCTTCAAGTTCCTTCCGGATATTGCGCCAGACTTTCCTTTCATCAGCAGAGAGTGACTCTACCGTCTGTGTTGAAATAAGTGAACACTCCCGCTTCCCTTCTCTGAACTCTCGTATGAAGTCGTCTAGTTTCTTCTCAACACTTGCTTGAGACGTACTAGAACATAGATAACCATATCAGGATCAGGCTCTATCGTATCAGAGCAAAACACATTATGTTGAATACACATACCTTATCAATGTTGTAAGCAACGTAACATTCACTACCAGTCGGGATCTCAGCTCAGAAATGTCCTCAGCATGCCAGTTCACCCGATCCCAAGTTCGCTTGCTCTGTGTCCCAAGACTATGATACTTCTGTACGAGGCTCTGCAGATCGTTCAGCACAGAGTAACATCCATCTCCCACCACCTTCAGGCTGGCTTGTCTTTCTGAGGCTAGAGGCCGTACAAAAACGATTTCTTCGACTTCTTTGAGCACGGCATGCAGAGATAGGATCTCTAAAGATATATTCCCGAAGCTTTCTGGCGCCGCCTTGCAGGCCTTATAGACGTTCCATGCAAGGGATCCGAGAGTAATGAAGTCGCTGACACTATAGCCAAAACTCATATTCGCTGCCACTAGCTACAGAGCCTTGATAAAGCCTTGATAAAGTCTTAAGTGGCCCGTGGTCTCAGTATCGGTCTGGGCTCAACAGCGGTCGATTCGCTTCTTGACGACGGATGGCGCCCCAACTCACAACCCAGCCATGCAATGCAGGCTACCGGATTGGCTGGTCTCTGCTACCTCTATTCGTATACAAAAGGGCACGAATAATAGCACCTCTATAAGAACTACTTGAATTATTTGACACGAGCGGCTGGGGATAGGAGTGGCTGGAGTAAGATGCCAAATGGCACCCTCTAAAAATGGTCCTTTGTGATGAGGGCTAGAGTATGATGGGGGTGGTAGTGCTGGAGCAGAGAGATGATTAATAGCTGGCGAGTTGAAAATAGGCGAAGTGGAAGAGCGTTCAAAAACAGCGCCGAAGCATCCAAAAACAGCCGCCGAAGCGTCAAGATCTGGATGCCTTTTCACCAGCATCCATATCCACAGTAATAATAATAATAATAATACCAGTATTGCCACGAGGGCCGCCGGTGTGTCATAGAGCATACGGTTGGAGGCCACACCCCCAAGGAACACCGTTGCGTCAAGACTCCCATAGCCACCGGGCGCGCCCCCAGAGAACGCAAGCAGGCAGCGCCGGAACCGTGGGTGTATCCCGGCGGCGGGCATCCGGGCAGGCGGGGCAACAAGGCCGCGGGATCTGGGAAAGCATTTCCCAGCCACGATGCTCGTGTGCAGCTGGGGGGGGTTGCTCCGAGAACCCATCCCCGAATGCTTGTTTTCCCCACAAAAAAAAGCTCTTTCAGGGATTATCGAAACCTCAGGATGCTTTTCTTTTTTTTTTTTTTCCTGTAAAACTCATCGATTTTTCCTTTCTAGCGGGTCTGGGGAATAAAATAAATTAGACCGTTCTATCCATAGTACTGGGAATCTAAGCGCTAAAACTACAACTATCCCTATGGGATTCCCATTAACTCCTTCGGCAGGGGACCAGATCGTCAAGGGCTTTCTCCCCACGCTTACTCTAAAGTCTATAATCTCTGGAAGAAAAAAAAATTACACCTACAATACGCTTTCCCCCCCCTCTC
Source organism: Glutinoglossum americanum (assembly GCA_020080175.1). NCBI lineage: Eukaryota > Fungi > Ascomycota > Geoglossomycetes > Geoglossales > Geoglossaceae > Glutinoglossum > Glutinoglossum americanum. Next base: position 88,889 of record JAGHQL010000072.1, read on the forward strand.
TCTTGGCCCAACCATCCTCTACATCGTCCTCGCGTAAGCATAAATCCAGTGCTGCACCGACCCCTCCATTCCCCTAATTTCCAGCGAAGTCTCGGTGCAGGTGTACTGCATCCTCATGGTGGGCACGGCAAACTCCCCAAGCGGCCACGTAATCGGCGTTGAGAACACACTCGAACTGATTACCGCCTCTCCAGTGCCCTGTCCGTCCTTCAAGCAAAACTCTCCGTCCTTGGTCTGTACGTACGACCCCTGTACATCCCCGTTAAACAGCGTATCAGTGTGTACAGTCAAATCTCCAGCATCAACATCCATAGAGATGTGAGTTTGATCGTAGACGAAGGAGCAGGCATCCGGGGTGTCGACGGCAAAGGTTCCAGTTCCATCAATGACGAGATTTGAGATGGATGTAACACCCTGAGCGGCTAGTCCGCGCTCGATCGTCGTTTGTAAGGTTGAGATGTCGAGGGACCAGTGGCCGAAGATGCAGGGGTCGATGGGGAGACCGGTGTCCGCGCAGGAGCCAGCGCCGGTGTCTTCTGGACATTCAGGGGCGGGGGTGCGGGTGAGGTGGAGAGTTCCGGCGGCGTAGTCTTGGTCGGCAGTGGAGACGAAAAGAAATTCGTATGTTTCTACGGCCCCGGATGAAGGTTCGCAGGAAGTAGAGATGGTTTGGAGGGCGGTGAAGGGAGCGAAGGGGGTCATGGCATCGCCTGCTTTGCGGAAGTAAAGGTCGGTCTGAGGGTCAGTGGTGTCGAAGCTGACGTCGATGGTTTGGCCGCTGGGGATGGCGGCGGTGTAGACGATGATGGAGAAGGGAGGGGCGGTGAGGGGGAGGTCTTTGCTTTCGCCTTCCGCAAGAGTCGTATCGAGAGTGTTCTTGTCCATTGGTCTGACGGGTATGTAGGATCCATCGGTGTCTTTAATTAGCGCCTCCGCGAACCGCTGCGCAAATTGTGGGAACTGTGTCTGTATCAAAGAGTCTTGAGACAACCGTGATCGTTCGACGTAGATATCCTCCTCCAAGGGCTGCTCAGCGATCCATTTGTTAATGGAAGGATCATCGAGGTTGCTGGCGAGGAACTGAAAGAACATATTGCACCCGTAAGGGTCGTTGATATAGAGCGGTACCGACGGTATGTAGTCGATATTCACGTCCCATTCGGTGTTGGAATACGGATACACCACGTTCGAGAAGTAGTCCGCAGCCCCTTCGATCCACCATCCAGACGCAGTCTCTCCATTCAATTCCGCCTTCGTGAATCCAACGGTATTCTTAAACTCCACACAATGGTAAAGTTCATGAGCCACCGTCTGCTTCACCAGCTCTATGTTAGAGTCAGTAGCCGTACTCTGTGGGACACGGACATAGCATGTGTCGAGGTCTGAGGCTTGGCTCGTGCTGGCAGCGGTATCTCCCCCAGTCGGCTCTTCGACGAGGAATGCGACCAGAACAAGTTTAATATTAAGGGGTTTACTGACGAAGGAGACGTAGGTTGTGAGCGCTTCCCAGGCTGCGTCACCGATTCTGTCCAGACCGGTGATGGTCGCGCCTGCTCTATCGGGGTGCCAGTCGTCGGTGAAATGGTAGACCGTGAGGATGCTGCCAGATACATCGTGAGAGACATATTCAGTACAGGGAAGGGGAGCGCTGGTGGCAGGGTCGGTGTCCCATTGACTGCAGTCTATAACGCCACTTGTTTGCGCGTTGACGAGGAGGGCGAGGGAGAGAAGAGGTGCTAGGAATGAGCGAAACATTGTGAAGGCGAAAAGAGGGTAGCTCCCGTAGAAAGGGCTTTATGATCTTAGAAGCTTGGTGATGTTGATGCTGGGACGAGAGTAGATGGGTCTCTCATGGCTTCGTTTATGTACAATTCCAGAGATCAGGCTCCAGCGACCCATAGCCCATGTACGACTAAAGAGCATCAAGTCTTTGTGTGGTGTTGATTGTAAAAATAGCCCACGATGGTGGCAGTGCGCCGTCTGGTGGTGACACATCTTGTATATATGCTAGGATGGGTGGCTCGGTGAACAGAGACCATCGCTAGTTTAGATGCGCCTAGTGGTATGGTGAGGTTAGCGCTCTGAAATTGCTCATGCTTGCGCCACGCAGAAAAGACTACTCAGGTACAATGCCAAGATCTTGGCTTTTCCCCGAGACGTGGCAAAGCAATTCGCGATGAGATACCACCACCGAAAAAGCCAGTTCGAGATGGATAAGAGATTGCGCCCAGGCGAGCCAACCAGGCAGTGTCATGGGACACCGCAGGCAACCCAGGCATTGGTCAACATCCAGGTCCTCCAGAGACGATGAACAGGAACTAACCAAAGGAGGAACATCTAGTTTAGGGGCGTCCAAAGATAAACGCGAAGTAGGAAGATGAGGCATAGACAAAGAAGAATCTTCATTTGTAGCCTTAGATACCAAGTTCTAAAGCCGGAATGCTGTTCTTTTGTCCAATCCTGATAAATGCCAACCTCTCCCAAAACCGCCATATCCCTTCAGCCAGGTTCTCCCTCTCGACAGCACCCGTGCCGACAGCTCTGACGGAGCTTCGACATGTACCTAACTAATAGCGGTTGCAGTCAGACGAGTTGCGATCTGGGAGACTCCATAGCCCGCGGGAGTTGAGGTCAAAGCTGAAGGAACCACCTGCCGCCGCCAGCCTGAGACCAAGGAAACGGACCCACGGAAAGCGCAGAGCATGCATGCATGCATGAGTGCTACCAGTCTAGAAAATGTCTATCGAAGAGCGACGTTAAGTGTATGGCTGGAGGCCCGAGAACGATGGGAACGGCGATGGACTTATTGTCGAGGCCCAGGGTACCGACAGAGCGGCCAGTGATCAAGCGGGAAGGCGCTTTACCCGATCGGGACGCCCCACAAGTCAGAATCACCATGAGCCTCACGATGAAAAAAAAATTAAAAAAAAAAATCAAGGGATAATATCTCAAAACACCACGAGTTTTCACTTTAAAATTAGTTACTCAGACCAGGAGCACGCCTAATATTATGGGAATCTTTTTTCCCGCGAGCATATGTATGCAACCTGACACGAGGGTGGTCCTGGGGATATGCCCATCCACAGCTACGAGAGTCAAGACTCGCCGAAGGGGGGGGGGAGGTTGGCAGATTAGTTGGTCCGTCTACATGCTTGCTTCCACCTACACCCACAATCGGGCATGATTTTCTACACGCCGTCACCCGCGCCAAGTCGTGAGAGTAGAACTTTCCCCACGGCAGCCGAAATGTTTAGGGAATCTAATATAGTATATAGGCCGGCGGGGGCTCTCTTTGCCATACATTTGCAATTATATGGTATGCTATTCAGACACATAACCACGAACTAATCGTTGCTTGGGTAGCGACATCTGTAGGTCGCCGTTTAGACGCTGCCATCCTACAGCTTATATGTTGTGAAATAAAAGAAAAAAATATAAGGGGGGGGGGCCTGCATCAATGACCCACGCCGTTTTGAACAAACCCCAAGAAAAAGTGTCATCCACACGTGAATTTTTTTTTCTTTTGGGAGGACCGGCAAATGCTTACAATAGCCAGCGATACAACAGCATTGGCTCTAGCGAAAAGGGATGAATGGTATATATAAGTCAGAAGTTATTGTCCCTTTGCACCTTCGACATCCAAAAATAATCCAAAGGGAATATCCAGCATGCTGATGCTCCAGTAACCAATGGACTCTCACAACAACGCCGTGTATATGCAAAAGCCCTTTAGAGAACTCACCTCTCATACCGAGGTAAGTTCTCAGGCATGGTAGATCCACGGAAACCATATTCGTCTTCCTCCGTGATTATTGGAGCTGTCGGGCCAGCTGTATCTGGGGGCGCGGCCGTTCTTAAATTTTGGCTAGTTTCGCTGTCATCTCCCCCAAAGTCTTCCGGAGCACTGGCTTCTGCTTGTAACCTTCGGAGCTCAAGGTCGTGCTTGTCATCCGTTGGTGGATGCCCGTTTGTTTGCGGTGGTGGTTGACCTGGTTGTGGGGTCTCGTTGAAGTGGTGATTCCTGTATGAAGATGGTTCTCCAGCCTCCACTAGGGGGGCTGACTGCCGAAGGTACGACATGTGGATATGGTGAGGTGGTAAAGCCCACATAGACTCCACATGATACTGGCCGCTGTGAAGTTCTGACACGCCATATTCAACAGGCAGAGGTATTATGGGAGCAGACGGCCCTTGGATTGTTGGGGCAGACGGAGAGCCTTCTTCACTTTCTGGCGGGGCGCTTGGAAGTAGACTCGCCTCAAAATTCTGCAATCTTGTCTTTTCATTGATTCCCTCTGGCTCCGCAACCTCCGGGGGCGGGACATCTATTGGCATCTGGGAGCCAAGATACGAACAATGCTGCTCGTGCGGTTCATCTTGGCCGGCCGCGTGGTCTGACGCCTGGCATTCGTAGCCATTCGTATCGTATTGTTGTTGTTGTTGTAGGCACCCAGTTGTGTACGGTAAGGTGGGATTTTGTGTGGCTTCAAGCTCAGGGTTCTCTTGAACCTCCACCCGCTTGCCTCGTGCTCTAGAACTATCTTTTGTCCCGACAACGATCTCAAACTGAACATCCACAACGCTCTTCTCTCTTCTTATGCGATCAGTCTCGACCACGCCGCCACCCCATGCAGCTAACATGTTAGTAGATCCTTCCTCCACATTAGGCATGTTTACTAGGCCAATGCGCGGAAGGACTCTGTCTTGTCCGGCTAGTTTCCCACCTAGATCGACGACAACCTCTACATAGTACCTGAAGGCAACCATCCCACCAGGAACCGATGCGATGGTAGGGAACGCATCTTCAGGCACCCTCACTGATGCCATGACTACAGTCGAAAGTGTCCGAGGGTCGATAATTAGTGGAGCAAAGGTCTGTGCGAGGTCTTTTCGATAAACACTGCTAGAGCCGGCTGAGGAAAGCGATAGGGCCCCAAGCCCCGTCCTTGTTTTTGGGTAATAATCTTCATGCTTTGCTCTGTCTGCTTCCTTGGATTTATTCGGTGGGAGTGGCGTGAGCGGATGGGAGTCTATCCGTCCCTGACGATAGAGTGTGATGATGATACCATGTAGACTCTTGATGTATTTGGTGTGGTTGATAGAAACCCTAACGGGGACAGTGTCGCCACGAAGGCATCCTCCCCGTAGAAGTTCGACCGTTGCAGTGATGGTCTTGTCCGCCAGCGACAGAATGCTGCTTTGGGGGTTACTCCGTCTAGAGGTCTTGGCTATTGATGGCGTTGGTGCTAGCCGGAAACTGAGGCTTCCAGTGCTACTGCTAACAGCGCTCTCACCACTTACTTCGCTCGGGGCGGGACTTCGTGGGGGTATCTGCTGGTCTCCAGAGTTCCTAAGGCTCGGTGACTCGGACACTTCCGCGGGCGGGGTGGAGTCATCCTGTGCTACCTTTCTCTTCTCTCGGTGGCTAGGATCTCTTATGTTAGGACCCTTTCCCCTCGGACGTCGTGATATTGGCTCTAGGGTGACGACTCGAGATGATGGGGGGCATATCGAGGAAATGTCTATGGGTTCGGTGAAGCGGACCTTAAGATCGCAATGTGTGACGGGTGAAATGGTAATTGGCCGAGTCAATGTGGAAGTGACCATGTATGAGATTGTTCCCCTCTCAAACTGTTATACCGCGGAACGTCAGCTGCGACAAGTGTCAAGATAGCACACGCTCCCTTACATCGATACTGCTCGGCAGCCCCCCTCTTGGAAATTCCAAGATGAACTCGAAATTATACATGCCAAGATCCAGTTTCCCTTCCCCACAAAGCACGACCTCATCCTCGAAAAGTTGCAAGTACCCATTTCCAAGGGACTCTCCCGATCTCTTAATTCGTCCAGCGCCCAGACTATCCCCTACACCTTCCGCCGCCGCACTTCCGTTCTTCGACACTCTAATAAATCCATGCAGACAGACGACTAAATGCGTTATTCGGATGAGTTTGTGAGCCGCGAGATGTACAGATCCCTTGACTAAATCGCCGGGGGAATACTGGCGGTGGGGTTCTTCCAGTTTAATGTAGAATTCCGACAGTGTCCGCGTCCTCGTCGAAAAAGGCGATGTCAACCGTGAGAAAAAGGAGCGATTCGCCGCCTGAGCCATGTCGGTGGGAACGCTTGCTGTGGCCTGACAATGTGGGAGCCGCTGCACTTGGGAAAAGCTGCCGCGCTGAGAATATTGTGTCGCCTTTGTACCCAGGACGTGATCAAGGGCCGCAGCCCCAAAATTTGTCACACGTCGCGAGACGACAATTAGCTTTTTCCTAGATGCTGCGTCCCAATCGCCGGCGCTGACGGGTGATGGATGGGGCGGGACTCTAGTTAAACCCTGATCCCCCCGCGACGAGAGCACTCGACTCGGTGTCGTATCGACAACTGGCTAGTTTCTCGAGAATTGCGTGACCCCATGGGGTGGATCTTGTAGGTGATAGGCGGAACCCAGCGTTACAGTCGTAGCAGTATCTTTCTGGGTGCATGTAATGGTGATTAGTCGACTAATGTGAGGATGTGGTTGTGTCGAGGAAAACCCGAATCGAGTCGCGTCGCGGTTTCAGGCGGCACCAAAATCGGGGCTTGTAAGGCTTGTTTTTCTCGATTTCGCCCAGAGATAGTTTAAAAAGGCTTATTTATGCCCAGACTTGCAAGGAGATTCAGTGCAGAGACAAAGCACACAAGTTCTCCCGGTCGCCAAGAGATGCTGTGCGCTTACTCTGCGCTTTTGCTAGGATATCATCTCCCAAAACGACTGGCGCGAACTAGTGGGAGAGAGGACGAATTAAGTGTGTGGGCGAAGGAAGAATCTCAGGCTCAAGACCAAAAAGCTTAGCAGTGTGGGAGCCTAGTAAGGGTGAATCAAAACTGACTAAACCGACCATTAATGTGAACAACGATGGCATGTCGCTGCTGCAAACTCCCGTTGCATCGGGTCGCATCACAAATAAGCTTTTGCCAAGTTGCAATCCCTGGTAGAAGTGAAGTTCGGGCTATTATGCGAACAGAATACGGAATCAAGCAACACTTCCAACAAGTTTCGCCCGAATCGAATCACCCCAGGAGGAAATCCCAGCCAACCCCGTAGCAATATCAGATTCGTTCTTAACATCGGTCCGAAGTCACCCGCAGTTATCACCAGAGCTCGGTCAAACCCTCCCCTTCCACGTACTCCCCGCCGTAGTACTCACACCTGATGTTCTCGATAGCCTCGCGATCTTGTGTAACCTCAAGAAGGTATGACTCCAGTGCATAGATGTTGTCGGTCCATCGCTCTGCTGAGGCCATCAGCGCAGCGACCTGTTCCCTTTTTCGAAGCACTTCTGTAGGGTCGTTGTCGCTGTATGATGACAGCTCCGTGTGGAGGACTCTGGTCTGTTGTTGCAAGTTCGCATACGCTTCCTTCAGGCCCTGTCGATCTTGGCCGTCTTCTTCCTCACTATCATCCTCCCTGGCAGCGCCCTCATCCTCAATCTTATCCTGTAGGTCTACTACAGACACAGAAACCCTTTCTTTCTCGGCATTGAGATCTTCCATAATCTTCTCCCTATTTTTCTTTTCTTCGCTCAAGAAACACCAATACCAATTGCCGCTACCGATCTTCTCTACCCGGATCTTCCCATCGTCCGAGAGCGCTTGGAGGTAGTCTTTCACCTGCATCCCATTGATCGAGGCTACCGATGGCAAAGCCTTCTCGAGGTCTTTGATGCTGTGCACCGTGCGCGAGTTTTGGAAAAAACTCAGGATAAGAGCTTGCTTGGCCGCAGGTGGGAGAGATTTTGGAGCCTGTCAAGATATGAACCATCGTATCCCCCACATGGCTCACTATAGGATTTGGGGATCTGGCGTACCATGGTAAATTTTGCTGGGCGTTTTTACAAGGTGTTGGCGTACCAGAGAAGCTCTCGCCAAAGGTTAGGGAGCTCGTCGTCTCGTTGAATGGGAAGACGTGTGGGGGACGGATAACCCGTTTGCTGCTCGCTAACCTCTTGTTTTCTCCATATCTATCACTTTCAATGAAAGCTAGGGAATTTCTCGCCGGCCAATGGGCAATTACGGAAAGAGAGAACATACGATTCTCGAGGCGGGTTCCCAGGGCGTTTATCGAAAGGCACTGTATTACCTCGCATGCGGCCATCCTCCCTAGCCCTATTACGTGCCAGCTAGAACGATCACCAAGTTTAAGAGAAAAAAACCGCCAACTATGTCACTTGGCTGTTCCCCCCTTTTCATATCGACGAGATACATCGAGGGATAGTTTACGTTGCTGCCCGGCATAGCCTGTTGTTTGCTCAGCGTAAAAGATCTGTTGCCTTATGACATGGCATGACGCATGATCGGCGTTGATTGCTCGCACTCGCCAAGTCGAAGCCAGATCCGCCAACTTACGCACTCCCGTCGGGGAGGACCATACGCTAGCGGAGGCACTATCGATGGCTATCCCTATATCGCTATCGCTACTGCTTCTACGACAAGGCTGTGGAGCCAGTTGTTAAGCTTTCTCCGGTTGACTCTGTCGCGCAGTTAGTCGGGGACGAAGGAGATGACTTTGGCATGATTGTTGGAGGACCACAGGATGCCTAGAAGGAGCCGCTGTCCCAAGGACCTTCGAGCTGGTAGTTAGGCTCTTCCCGCTGAGCCGGTCAATGCATCGTTTCAAAGGGCAAGGATGACCCATGGGATCACCCGGAAGCCTGACAAACACTTGGTTCTTCTACAATGCGGGTGAAGACTACTGCCGGTACAAGCCGCCCAGATAATGGCTTTCACCTTTGTCCCCCCTCTTCAGAAGGCGCCAGCTTGTTACAGTGGTGGAGATCGGGCAGCAACAAGAGGCAGGATCAGCCCTTTCAGCTCCCCTCCTCCACAGATTTTGATACAGCTGTCACGGTGTAAAGATAAACGCTCTATGAAGCGCTACACCTTAAACTACACCTTGGTCACCTCAAACCGTCAACAAAAAGTGACCCTGGAGAACGTCTGAAAGGACGATGGTCTGTGTACTAAGCGTGTAAAAGGATCTCGGGAAAGTTTGTTTACTAGGAGTGATAAAAATAATGCAGCATCTCCCTCGCCTAAGGCAGGGCAATTCGCCACGGCCGACGAAAGGAAATCTAAAACGGTCTATTCTAGGGCCGAGAAACAGGAGAACGTAATGTTTCATTTTGCGCGCGCCGGGACTCCACAGAAATGCAGGAGGATCACCGCGAAATAAGATGCACATCTTTTTTTAGCACTTGGATACTGTAGAAAACGTCAACAAAGGAGAAGACCTGCAGGTAGTGACGAAATATCAAAAGGAGTCTAGAGGCCCACGTATAGCTAGAACAGGAAGGGTTAGCAAGGCGCGCGCTGAATGGAGCGGATGGAACGAACCTTTATGCGTTTTACAGCCAGTCAGAACATCGTTTTTGGAGGCGAGTGGTGGCTTGTCTGCTCTTGACGCCGACCGATGACCACCCAAACAGTTCTGGGCTGGGGTAACGTCCAACGAAAGGTGAATGATTGTTGGTTTGCCCGTAAATCGCATACCCGCCCGAGAGAACGTTAGAGCGCGCGCGATGCCTCTGTCATTTACAACAAACTTGTCGATCGTGCTATACGAATCAAAACCACCAAAGCCAAGTCATTACCGCGCGTTGAGTAGAGTCGTTCAAGGAATTCTGTCGCTCAGGGCAATGCAAATCTATCGTACCGCCATACCAGGCAGGAAGATAAAAAGGCGTTGCAATCCGAGCGTTGCGCACTCGGGGTTTCTCTCTTTTACCGCAACTTCATCATCATCACTAGCCCTACCCATCCATACTCGACTCTAGTCATCACTCTACTCATCCGCGCACCTGCTCACTCCTGCTGCTGCGTGTCCACCCCTGACCAACAGCCTCTCCAACGCAAACACGAACGCTATTCTCGGGCTGTGCGAGCCACGATTGGTGGGAGAGTCAGAATCTGCCCGATTCTCTTCGCGGATCCACCAGGCCGTTTCAGATCCTTCGTTCAGGCGGGGAACTGGTTGACTACGTTCGTGCGCTACCCGAGTCAACTTCTCCAGCTAAAGCCAGACGACTCCTCGACTCCTTTGGCTTGGGTTAATATATCCGTTGCCAAATTTATCCATCCACCTCGCCCTCGGCGAATCACCACGCCCGGGCTCGGACTCTCCGCCCCTGCACGACGAGCCACGGAACACGTTTGCCAATCACAACCGGCCTGCTAGCAACGACCCCGCAAAATTAGAAGCACATCCCGGCACAGCATAGCGACACCGTGACACCGACACTCTCACACCCATCTCGGCTTCCCCCCCCGGAGCCACAGGCATCTCGCATCACTGGTGCAGCCACCCACCCAACCCTGATCTGTCGCTGTTTTACCTCATCGCTAGGCGGTTGGTGCGACGTGCAGGTACTGCTACGCGCCCAGCGCAAAACAGAAACATATTTCAGAGTTACCGTCGCTGACGGAAACAATTGGGCTGGAAACAAGGTTAAGCAAGGTTAAGCAAGGTCAAGCAAGGTTAGCCATCCCGCACCGTCGCTACCGTTGCGCTGAATAAATATCGGCTCCGCTTCCTCGCGCCTTTTCCACCTCTTCCTCTTCTTTTATGCCTTGCTCCTCACGGCTCACTCGAGCTTGTTAGGCTGACCTGTACGCACAACTAGTCAATCTTTTCTATCCGCAACAGCCCTCAAGCCTACACAGACCATGCCTTCCAAGCCGTCGAAACTGCAGACGAAAGGTCTGAGTTCGAAACCAAAGTCCGCGTCGCTGCCCTCTGAGCTCTCCAGGTCGCCCATGCCGTGGACCCCAGCAGGCGTCGTGAAGACGGAAGAGATGATCAAAACCCCAATCACTCCTCCAGTAGCTTACACGGACTTCCTTCGGACCCTCTCGAGCCCCGGTGGGACTCCTCTGGCCAAGCCATCGACCACATCGAACCCGTCCACCCAGCCCTCGACGGCGAGTTCGACTTGCTCATGTAATTGCGAACATCACCAGTCACCGGCGTCCGCATACCCCCCGACGCCGTACACGTTCCCTCTGGCGGCGACGAGTCGAAAGTTTCGCATTCCGGTCTCGCCTACAGGGTCGGACTCGCCAACCAGCGCTCATCTGGTGCAATCGCCATTCACCCTACGCTCGCCGCAGGATTGGGAACCCGAGAACAAGGCCAAGCTCCCCGATACTCCACGCAGCGGAGATCGCGTCTGCGTGCGTCAGGTCGTGACGAGAACGGTAACATACACGACGCGGAGCTGTCCACGAATGAACCTCGCCCCGGCGCCAAAAGGCAAACGACGACGGCTCGAATAGTTCAGTCTTTTTTTCTCAAAGCAACGCCGCCAGCCCCTCCCTCTTACCACTTATATATATATATATGTCACGACGATCTTCAACCTACCCCCGCTAATCCCTCCTTGCACCCAATGTGGGCCGAGCCCCTACCGCCCCAATCCGTTCGATATACCTTGGGAGACCAGCAATGTAAACAGGCTGGACGGGATCAGTGAGCTTCTAACGTGGTCGGATCCCTTGGATCACAGGTTGCTTAGAGCCTGTTTGCACACGTCACATGCGTGTACTGTCATTTATTTTCCTTTCTCTCTTCACATACCTCAGTCTTATCACACAAACATCATACCACGAAATATGTATGTAGGTCGGGGGTGGAAGAAGGGAACTAGGGTGGGGTTGGCGGTCATGAACATTTTTTTAAATGAATTTCTACGACCGGGTTGGCTATCAAAGGGAGTCTTTTTTTTTTTCTAGGGAATTAAACTGTTTTTTTTTTTTTTTTTTTTTCGGTTTAACTTTCTGGAGACAGCTTTTCCTAAGAACCATTTTCTTCGGGGTGCGTTTTCTTGATCTCTCTGACGGCTACTTGTGATTTTTTTTTTTTACTAAACAAGAACCCCAAGGAGGTCTACTTCGCCGCATCCCCCTTCCTCTAGCCAACCTTCTCCTTTGTCTCTACTTCGGGCTTCGGGAGTTCCTTATTCCTCCTCCTCCTGTGTGTGCGTGCCGCTTAGGTTGGTACTGCTTGCTTGTTTTATTATCGCTGCTGGGCCATTTCGCTGCATATCGGCTGTTCTACCTATCTAGGTTTTATTGCTTTTTTTGTTTCCTTCCGTTTCCACACATTTCTCATCATCGGCTCCCCACAGAAAGCAGACCAGCAGCGAGTAAGCATCCCTACCTTTGCATAGTGAAGAGAGAGAAAAATCCCCTACCTTTCTTTTTCGGAGGTCGGTGAGGGGGCGAGGACTTAGGGTGGGGGGTGTTCTTAATTCACTATACCATACACACAAAGCTTCATTCTCAATCGAAGAAAGGTGTTTCCAACTCGAGTTTGTTCGCGTGAGATGAGACGAAAAAAAAAAAAGAAAAAAAGAAAAAAAGAAAACCCTTTTCGAAAAGAATAAAAATAAAATCAAAAAGGGCGCGAAAAAGCCCAACAAACACTCTAAATCCAAACTCCAAACTCCGCAACTCACACTTTTTTCCTTCCAGAGAAGCGCCAACCTCACCTCTTGCCACGCGCCCAACCCGTAATCCAAACCACCCCCCCCCCTCCCTCCCATTCCACCAGAAAGAAAAAAAAAACAAAGTCAGCCTCGAACCGCAGCCCCGGATTTCTCCCACGCCCCATATCCCGGGAGCGGCGCGTCACGCCCGCAACCATTGGCTCCCTGGGCCCCCCCCCATCCCCTCCCCTCCTCCCCTGCGAACCCAAAAAAAAAAAAAAGGTGTGTGGGTGGTGGTAAAAGCGGCGAGGGGGGGTGCGGGCTAAGCGCCCTTGGCAGTGCTCGTCGGGTGCGTAGGGAGGGGCGGGCGGTTGGCTATATATAGGGAATTTTTGGGGGGGGGGGTTTTTTTTTTTAAATGGGGGATTTTGTTTTTTATTTTTATTTTTAATTTTTTTGATGGGGGGGAGGGGTATATTTGGGGGGGGGTTTGTTGTTGGGAGATGAATGCGCTGAGGGTTGTTTTGTTTGTTTGTGGGGAGGAAAGGAGGGTGGCGGGTTGGGGGGAGGTTTTTTTTATTTTTTGGAAAAATAAATAAATAAATAAAAAAATATCGGGTTTTCGTTTTATTTTGATTTTTCGTTTTTCGTTTTCGCCAGGGTGCCGGGGGCGACTTGGGACCGAGCCTAGCCTAGCATGGCCTGGGGCGCCCTGTTCCGGGTTTTGGGATTCCAGGCTGGTTCAGCCCCAGCTAACAACTACCTGTGCGTGTGTGTGTTTTCGGTGGGGTAATGCTTTCCTGTCGAAGGCGGAGCTTAGGTAAGAGGAGCAGGCCTGAGGAAAAATGATGCTTCTTTTTCTTTTTTTCTTTTTTTTTTTTTGTCCCGGGAGGGGAGGGACGGGCGTGGTTGCCTGCGCGCGAGGAAGGGATTTCGTGCTATAATAGCCCTTGCCCCTTGCTATGAGGGCAGGCGTGTGGGCGTAGGTATTTCGAGGTGCGTGTGCCCGAATGCAGTCCCATCCGTCTCGCACACAGATTAAAAAAAAAGGTCGCAGGGCGTGAAATTTCCCTTTTCTTTATTTTTACATTTTTTTTTCCCGCTGCTGCTAATTTTAGGTGTACGAAAAAGATTCCCATCTTTCTATTTCTTTTCTTTTCTTTTCCGTTGTTTTTTTTTTTTTCCTTTTCCCCTTCGTGTGCGACTCGTGTGATGTGTCCCGCGCGTGCATGAACGCAAATGTTTCCTTTTTTGGGTGTGTTTTAGCCTCTCCTTCCCTCTTGCGCCCCAAGGAAGCTTGTTTTGTCTCATTTTTCTGCCTCATTTCTGGCTTTGGTTTTCTCTTGGGGGTTTTTTTTGGTTTGTGATTAGGGTTGCAGGTCGTATACGGGCAAATGTAACTATGTATAATGTGTACGACCGCGCGTGGGAAATTCATGTCGTCGAATTATCGTGAGGGACGGAGGGATATGTGGTAAGCATCGGGTCATACGTTTGTTTCAATTTCCCAATCTTTGATTTCGTTTTCCTTGTTCCAGGCTGGAGATCATTATTGAAAATCCCTTTAATTGCGGGTTCCGGGGTTTTTTTATACGGGTAAACGTCGTTCGTCCATTGAATCCCGGTTTTTGGGCGCGGGAAGTATTAAAGTATTATTATGATGGCGTTTTCCTTTCGTTTCCACGGCCTGTTCTTCTCGTTTATCTTTCCCGGAGAACTGCTTCCTCTTCTTCGCACATCATATCGGTGATTAGGATGCTCATGTGGATTTTTTGGAGGAATTTCTTTGGCTTCTTGGTAGGCGGCTAGCTCTCGATAGCGGGTGACCCGTGGATCGGGAGTTTGATATGATTTGATTGTTTTCCCTATGGTGTTTTCCTCTTCCGATGTCTTGCGTGCGTACTCCATTTTGTTTTTGTTTTTTTGTCCAACGGCCCAAATCAGCTCGTCACAACGCTTGGTAAGCTTTGCTTGTGGATGGCCCTTTATGGCTCCTCACGGATAGACCCGCCTTAGGCGTAGTTTTCCACTGGTCAGGCCTCTCTGCTATCACACCATGGCGTTCTGCCGGTACCTAGGGACCCCCGAATGAACAATAAAATGATCGGTCGTGCTAGGCATATTCTCCTATCGTAGCTTTACAGTGGAAAACTTGGCAGAATGGTGCAAGCCGCTCCAATCCGAATCAACAAACCAAGGGATGCGTGACATCGGGACCCATAACATCGGAGATAAAAAAAAAAATAAAAAAATAAAAAAAATCTACTGGTACGCGGATATACAGGGAAAACCCCTCGCTCTATCAGAGTACGTGTTCCACTTAGGAGTGGGGGTGCTATTTGACAGCGGATATACCAGTTGGATATCTAGATGGCAACATACTACTTGACTTCACAGTTAGCTCGAGGCTCGGTGCCTATTTGCGTTCGAAAGAGACACAAGACCCCGCAGTTTTTCTTCTTCTTATGCTTTGTAGCATATGACCTTTACTCTGAATAAATGCTACGGGGACACGAGGTGCGACGCCGGGAGGTAAACAAGCACAAGCGATATGGGTGACGATTTCAGATGCACAACAGTGAGACGGCGAGACTCGCCGAGCTCACCGTATTCGGTATGTTTATCTCTCATCTACTCTACTGTGTATTGACGCCCCCTGTGTGAAACCATAACAAAAGTAGCATGCCGAGAGGTGAGTCTGATGATAGAGGAGACCACCGCATAACTGACTGAAGCTACCAACAACACTAGATATTTTTTTTTACCTTAACGCGGAGACGGAATCCAATCGACTCGACATATGAGCAATGCTGCAAAGTGGCTCATCACTTCAAGAGTCAATCGGATCCTCGAAATTATTTGAACAAAATAGCGAGTGTCGGAACCTGAGCTCTGCCTCAAAGCCTTTGTTCTGGATTAAAGTATGACAGATATGACAGACATAACCGCCAGACGCGACTTTGGGCCCGCTGAAAGTGCACGGTCTTGTTTCCACCAGGCAGCGGCCTGTGTGTTATAAATTAGAGCATCCTCGCATGATGATCCCTCGCCGGCTATCGGGCGTTCGGACGAAGGTAAACACAGTATCTGAAACGTCAACTCCGACCGCCTCCACCACACCCAGAGCGATACACTTGCGGGAAACAACTCAGCCTTTCTGTTGAGAGGGTATCTAAATACACTGTGTCAGGAAAGACTATCTGCTTGCAGCTCTAGCGGAAGGTTCCCACAGTTCGAGACTTAACCCGAGAGGTCTTCTGATAGCCCTCGCTGCTAGGCCTTCGACCATGAGATCTTCGCGGATCGGCTGGGAAACGAATCCGGATGAAGCAATAAACGTTGTCTTTGGCCATACTCTCCTAGCTGAGAGAAACGCCCACCGGCTCTGAGGACAACGGTGTCATAAGGGCTAGGCATTTCCGCGGGCTACGAAAGTTTAATAGAAGGTATGTAGCATTGACCTGATGAAAGGGGTGTCTGAAGGGGATTTTGAGGCACTGATTTCGGTACACCTGTCGCAGCTAATCGGTTCTGACTTCCTGGGGTTCACTTATTCACCGATAGCGGGCCCATATCGTCACCACCACCACCACTCGTTCGTAGGGACGATCACCCTCCATTCATCGATGGGGTCAACACCAATTCTCTGAGGAGAGCTACACCACCTCGTCGATGGTATCACCACCCAGTGATCTACGGAGTCGCTCCCCTTTAACCGATGGGGCCACCAGACGGAACTGCGCAGACCCGTCTTGGGCTAAGCCCTTCCGTGGAAGTCATCCGACCCCTTCGGGGTTCAGAGGAACACCACCACGGAGACGGAATTCAATCACACTTCTCGCTTGAGAAGCTTTCAGCGAGGATTCGAGCGGCGTAGTTCGATGCCGTTGTGTTGTTTTGGCAATATTTATTTTAGAACCATCGCACCTTCTCCTCAGAATATCCTGACACCATCGGCTTTTATCATCTTTCTTTTGACCCCCCCCCTTGGCATACCGCTAACGCGAAGCAACCTCTTTTCGGGCTTCCGTGAGTGTTTGTCTCGGGCGTCGCCAGCATGCACGCTCGAGACAGCAACAACCTTGGGCGCTATTTAGTTGCAGCAGGACATCTCTAGCATATTTTCCATCACCAATGAGAGCCCGCAGCTGCGGTCAAGAGTTTATTTAAAGATAGCAACAGAAATGGTCGATGAGCTCAACTTCCACTGGGCTTGGGCTTCGTTGGATCGCCATGCAAGGAGGTGTCTTGGTCGGATGACCTCCGTTCAGCGATAGGACCACCACCTATCCCTCGATGGGGGCTCTACCAATTTACTGATGAAGTTATATTTCTCAATTGCAGCAAGGGATTTTCGAACTGGTCTAGGACTAATGGCGGTTTCGGCTACAATTCCTTAAAACGGCCCTTCCTGTTCTAAATGACAAGACTATTCAACTGGATGACCAACCTCATCTAAAAAAGAAGCAACATAACCTAGGTCTCTAGCATATGGAGGGCAACTCTGCAGCCCGTTATCTCCTATGTCGTCCCGGTTTCTCCCTGACCAGCATCAAGATCCCAACGAGCTATTGATGGCGAAAGGACCTGGATCGCCCAACTCAGCAAATCGTTTTCGTTTGAAACCGGCGGCAATGATTCTTTTATTGTTGCGTTTCCCCTTGCATGTCGCAATTAAACTTGGTGTGGGAGGCTAGTTATGCCGTGCTAGACTTCGGACACGTATCCTGGCTGGAAGTGCGGTCGAAAAATCTATCGATGTGCTATCTTTGATCAGCTGAGGGGAATGCCACAAACCTATCGACCCAGGGGAGCACTGCAGATCCACCGATAGATTTGCCTCCCAACTACAAAAGGGGTCGCACTCTGTCCGTTCGCCAGCGCAGTTCCCTCTCCGTCACAGAGGAGAGTAAGACCAATCTCCCAACAAGATCACCGCAACAGGGGCGTGCCATAGACTCGCCGATGAGGCTACTTCTGGGCTACCGAGTGAGGCGCTGCAAATTCGCAATTGTGGAGATCGATGAGTCGTTTCGAATTGCAATTGATCAGCGCTTCACTGCTCCAGCAATGCTCTGCCAGAGCTATTCGGTGTTTTATCGAGGGTTAACTAAGGGAATGAAGCCGAATCTGGTGTGGTCCTTGGAGGAACCAAGCAACGTGGCTATTTTGAGCCATTCCGACCGAAGATAACTCCCGAAACTCTTGGGCAACTTCGCACGGCTGATGAATGAGCGCCGGTGCCGGAGTATATCCCCCGCCGTTACTACAGCCGTGGGGTTCGGCCATCTTCGTCGAAACCGGCGTCTCCCAGGCGCTGACAATCTTATCCCCGCCTAGCGGCGGATCACCTGTCATTCACTTAGAGGGGCGTCATAAATCGGCCATCGTGGCTATCCTGATCCGCTGAGGGGAGCGACGCAGGTCTACCGATAGGATTGCTTCTCGGTAGCTGAAGGGAGTACTCGAAATCCACCGACGGCGTTGCCTTTCAATTCCTGTGGGGAGCACTGCCAGTTCGCCGAAGGAATTATCCCTCAACCAGCAGGGAGAGCATGACACTGCCACTAGGGGACTACCTCTCAGTCGCCAGGAGCGAAACCACCAACTCACTAGCGGAAGCCACTACCCAACCACCAAAGAGGGGTGCTATCCAACTTCACTGATAAGACCCGGACCCACTCAGGAAATACCAGCTCATCAACGGACTCCACGCTAATTCATAGTCTGTTGGGGTACTATCCATCCCCTATCGGTAGGATTTACGCCTACGTTCTCGTCTCAGTTCCAAACCACCCCAAACAACAACACAAACGCTATGATAAAGCACAATACCAGAGACACGAGAGCAGGGCGGAGCAGGGTGAAGAGCAGAATACGAGCGTAGACCGAAGCGCCATTGGAGGTGTAGCGGGTCCGATCGCCATAGGAATGACTGAAGTCCCTAGTTGCTTCTCAGGAATCGAGTCTTTAGATGTAAGTCCTATAGTCTTTCCCGGTGGGGATACGATACTTACTAAACTTCGGGTTTAGGCACCTCTTCTCGCCGTAACCATTGCTGATGGTAGAGATCTACTCATCTTCGATGGGGGGACCACCTACCCATCATCGATGGAAGCAGCCTCCCATTTACCATCAATGGGGATTGCGCTCATTCATCACCAACGGGGATTGCGCCCATTGACCACCGATAAGGGCTGCAACTCTTCAACCAAGGGTGACAGATAACAAGACCTCCCAGAAGTCTGCTTCATCCACAACAAACCCATAAGTACTGCAAGGGACGGTCACATATTAGACATCGCATCAACCATCACGTGCGTATAAGGTCTTTCTTGACTATCTTTCATTCATTTGCTATTCATCAACTATCTACTCGCCTCAGAGCTTTCTCTCACACGGCCACTGGATTAGATACATATCAAAACAATACGACAGGCTAGCACTATCGATCAACCTTACTCTCGCTCTCTCTCTCCCAAGGAAAGAAAAATCACGACTCGAGATTCAGAGAAATCACAAGGAGAAAGAAAATTGCGCGGACCAGCGACGACGTTTTGGCAAGGACCAATAAATAGAGGTAACGTAGAGAATATTTTTTCTTTGAATGTAATATCTTCAGCCTTTGGGTCTTCGAGAATCAAAAAGACGAAGAAGGCTATTTACAAAAAAGAAGACCAAGAGATGATGATGTCACTGAAAGGATCGGAGATGATCTTTGATGCTAACCCCCTTTGATCCTATGCTAAACCCGATTTAGAAAAACAAAATCATCTCGCTATGGTCATGACAATTGTTGGGTATATTATGAAATGCCATATGGCAGTTTGTGGTGAGAGAGGCCATCGCCCCATCGTTAGATCATGCTGCCATTGACATTGATCTCATATCCCTCAGACTTCTGTTTCAGAGCCTTCGCCAGCATGAGTTCCCTCATCCAGTCGATGCGCTGGTCTCTCGTCTTGACCGCGAAGTGATGTGTCTTTGTATTGGAGACGTTCTTGGCTCCCTTCTTGTCCGTCGCTGGGATGAGTTGGAAGGAGAATGCGGTATCATCGCCGTCCTTCTTCTTGCCAGACAGCTTCATAGACTTGAATGCTGCCGCGAGCTTGGTGTTAGACGCCACGGACGAACAGGCTACTGCGAAGTCGTCGACGTCAATGTGTTCCAGCTCATCCGTGGTTTGCTCGTCCTTGTGCATTGCGAGTTTGGTCCCAGACAGTCTGAAGTGGTGTTCTTGCCATTCATGTCTCAGTAGTCTTGTCTTACGCTTCTTCATCCATCCAGCGTGGTTGTACTCGGGGTGACTAGGTTCGCTGGGACTAGCACGGGGCGTCTTGTCGTCAGATTTGTCGACAGGTGAGGCGAGCTCAAAAGGCTGCCAGGCTGCGTTCTCATCGAGTTTGGTCATCCCAAAGCTTGGACGCCGTGATGGAACCGCAGACATTGATCTTGGAATGAAGTCTCGTCGGTATCCTATCTCTGGAGGCGCCGATTGTGATAGATCCCGTGCGACTGGGCCGAGAGGTATGGCAGTGACAGGCACATCCATCTCTGAGCATGGCGTTCCGAACCTGTAGACGCCGGAAGGAGTGGCGCTGTAATTGGGGGAGAAGGCACTGAGGTTGGATGGCCGTGACGGAGGTATCTGGAGCTTAGGAAGGCACTTGAGGAATTCGTGAGCCGGCGGTGTGGTTGGTAGTGGTTGAAGGGCTGGGAACATTTCAAGAGGAGGCGTCGGGGGCTCTTCGTTCATATAATAGTCGGGTTGGTACTGTACGTGCTGGAAATCTAAGAATTGTTTGACGTTCTCTTGAGGATCCCGAGATTGTATCACGCGGAGGCAGCCCTCTTGCAGCGAGAATTGTGGTGCATGCTCAGGGCCGAGGACATCGGAGGACGCGACGACAGAGGGATCAGTATCAGAGGCCGTCGATGCGACGACAGAGCTGACGCATGTAATGCTCCGTGCAGTTGCTGCATTACCTGGATCTCCGGCAACAAAAATCTGGCCATCTTCGGGGTCGATCGGATGTTCCTTCTCTAGCAAAGCCAACTGTCGTTGCTGTTTGCGATATTTGGAGCATCTTTCCCCTTTGGCACACTTGTGCGGCTTAGGTAGTAGTTGCTCGATTCCGACGATGGATACGGACTCAAGAGGTGATATTGTGGCGTCGTCAGAACGGCCTTGTTTGCGATGCCGCCGGCTGCTACGGCTGTGGCGTTGCCGTGAACGTTTCGTCTTTGCCGGGGAGCCCTCACCGTCCGAGGTGCAGTCAGGTTGGTGGCGGTGTCTCGACGAACTTCTGCTTGCCCGGCCAGATCGATACCCGCCGTCTGGCGTGGTTGGGCTAGAGGCGGAGCTGCCTCGCATATTATGGATTTCGGTCCACAGCCTATGGCGTTTACCGAAAGATGGGATATCTAGTTCCTTCAGATCCTCAAATTTGAGGTCTACTAAAACAGCCCCGGTGATGTCGTGGTTTCTGAAACTCTCGACGATGGTCTCATCGAATCCTAATTGGTACATCCACGAAGCGACTTGGTCGGGAGTCCAGTCTCGTACATCTGTCGTATTTAATTGCGCCATCGGGGCGCCGTACGATCGGTCGTCTGTACTGATTGCGTAACCCCCCATCTGCTCTGTTGCTTCGTCTGGCGACGAAGATACCGATGTGCGGAGAGCATATCTCTGAGATGATATTGATGAAGAGCGGAAGAGATGAGGGCCTTTCGGTCCCTCAACCGGCTTGAGATCTAACTGGAAGTCGAAGCCGCTGAGGCTAGTTGATGACGGTGTAGGTATATCATCATAAGAGGACACAGTTGTATCGCTCTTCTTGCCGAACTGCGGATGGCGTTAGCGCGCGGAATACGCTTTGATGAATTATGGCCGAGATTTAACTTACGGACTGGACGCTTAGTCTAGGAGATTCGCTCTCGGCTCCACTCATTTCTGGATCCGTATCGTATATCTCAGTGGCCTCCGATAGCGGCCTCGGCACCAGCGACCGACGCTCCAGGAAAGAAGCTTTGCTGTTTCTCTCCAACATTTCGGAAGTTGAGAGGGAGTAGAGGGGAGAGTGGATAGGAGAATGGAATTGAGAGGACGCCTGTTGTTCAGCAAGTTTAGTAAGGTGCAGTGAGCTAGATGAGACCAATGCCGGATAAATCGTGGCAACGCACCATGGCAACAACACGGCCACACCAGAGCAACGTTAGAGGGGGCGGCAGAGAATAAATACGCTCAGGACCGTTGCCGGTCGAAAGGTCTAGCAGGAGGAACAGACAGTCAGGTTCCAAAAAAGAGAGATGGGTTGAATCGAGGGGCGGGCGCTTAAGGAGTTCTTAAGTATAGAAGATATCGTGAGTGGGGGAAAATGTCTGGGAAGCTGCTGTGTGACCAAACGTGCAGTGGAGCTTTGTGGGCGGCTGTATCGATACGTGAGCCGGGGAGGACCCTGGCAGTGCGACGACGTGCATACCAATGGCGGGGGTTGGATGGCGGAAAGCAATATGCACGGCTTAGGATGGAACCAAAATTAGCAACAAAAGGCAGTCAATCACAGACAAACCCCTCTTCCGGGGAATTAGCGGCATTTGCGAGATTTAAGGAATATTAATATCTCCTGTTGGGGTATTGGAGCCCAACCGGAGTCTGCAGCACACGTGCCGAAGCGACAACCACTAAGATGGCCTGGCTTGCGTGGGCTTGCGTGGGCTTGCTTGTCTGGAGCGAGACAAACGGCGCGCTCGACAAATCCTTCGTCCCATACGCACGGCAGAGGATCCTGAGAAGGTTTACTCGGTCTGAGCACGTTTGCTGCTCTCCACCCTGACACCAGCGTGCGGGCTGGTCGGTCGGTGGCACGTTGATTGTCGCCATGGCTGTTATCTGCTGCATCTTGGTGGCTGATTGGCGCGCAGCACTTGCGCTTGGCCCTCGAGAGGGTTTTGGAGATGTGTACAGAGTACTTGCACAGGTACTCTATGCGTGTACTCTATGCGCGTGCGTGTCCGGTGAGGTACTTTGGCTGTACCCGCCGATCGTCGACATGGTCATTCGGGTCTCGTCGGCTTTCGGGCAAAACTCTGCAGGGTCAAGGTCATTCGCATGTACCCCCGGAGTGCTCCGACCAACCGTTGGGAGTTCCCGTTACCTCGCACCACTTTCGTGCTGGGGCCATAAATGTATTTGCGGTATTTGTGGTATTTGCGGTATTCGCCTCTTGCCTCTCGTCCTCTCACCGTGGATCTACGTGTAAATTGAGATTGAACGGCGACCTGGCCCGGAACGAGCGAGTTTCACCCTCAACAAATAATTTGCGGGTTTACGACCCGACCCAACACTTCTGGCCTTCCTGGCCTTCCTGGCCTTCCTGACCTTCCTGACACTATCACCCTACCCTATCCCATCCCTCCATTCGATCGATCGAAAAAGGGTGAAAAAAGAAAGAGGACGCGGAAGCTTGCGATAAGTCAATGTGAAAAGACCCACATCTCGCGGCTTGTCACATTGCGGTTTCAGGCGGTGGATCACATACTGAAAACTCTCTTCAGCACGTGGAGGGCCTTCTGGCCCTTCTGGCCTCTTGGTCTCTCGCATCTCTTTGCGCATCTGGCATTGGCGCACAACCTTGGCTGGCATTTAGCTGGTGAAATCGTGCTTGTCGCTAGTGATTCGGCGAATTTTTCGTCAGAAATTCATTGTCAAGGGCCCTTCGCGTAATCCGGGAGCTTTTTGCCTGCGTCCCGCCGTCTTGCTGATGTGCTTACCCGACATGCAGATGTCGTGCGTGCTAAAGGTCGTCACCAAACTAATGAACTAAAAACTCCGAGCTCGAGTGTGTTTCGATGCTTGCCCCCGCAGTGGTCCAGTCTTTTTCTCTATCTTGAACCTCGAATCCCCCAATCTTACCGGTCGGGAATATGGCCACCCGGTTCGCGACGGATATCCGGCTGAGACGGGCGATGGAAAGAGAGACAGAGCGTGGGCTCCTGCGAATTATCATCGTCCATGGCATGGTCATGCGCAAAACACCAACAAGAGTGGATCTCTCTCCTCCCCTCGGTCGTCGAATCCCCTTTGCTTATCAAAATTAATTAAGTGCTTTCCCGCCCAGTAGGCTTGCCGAAGCCAGGATGCGCGGTCTCGTCCTTGTCTCGCAGAAAGGGGAGATAGCCGAACAGGAAGAACATCAATACGGGTCCTCTTCCGTATCCGGTATACTGGATATTGGTTATTGCCATTAATTATCTGGAAGTGGACGAGGCGTCGCTGAGCGCTTCTATAATTAGAGGTGATGTCTGAAACAGGGCATTTAGCGGAACCGCTGGACTGCAAATTGCCCCTATAGGATATGCACTTAATTAACTTTGGGGGTCATAAGACCAACTAATTTGGGGGGTAATACGGGCGCTAAATGTGTGCAAATTAGCTGTCTTTTTCCCCTCACTTGATCTTCCAATCTCGACCCCGGTCGTCTCTCTGCTCCTCTTTCCCAAGGAATTCGGCTGCATGATCCCCACATCTCAATCACAATCCCAGGTTGAAGCACACACACTGCTGCACGGACGGTTACGCGACGGGCTGTTGGCCATTCGTGATGCATCGAGCCGTTCTTGGCATGCAGGCTCTAACACCTCTGCATTTCGCAACCGCCAACCATCGTCGAGAACAGCCATCCACGCGCCCTTCCCGGCCGCCTCTGCTTCCCTCTTTCTGCAGACTACGAATGCACAATTGTTGTCGACCCTTGTCCGCCATGAGCCGGCATCGCACATCCCTTTCGAACCCCTACCCGGTCGGGGCCCTAGGCCTCGTACCCACATTGGTATCTCCCAACTGTGGTTCGTTGATTGTTGGGATGAAGGCCAGGTCTTTGGTCTCTCGTCGGTGGAGTCCTTCCTAAAGAGTTTACCAGGCAGAGCTTGAACCGGCAGCTCGTCCACACCCCCCGATCAATGGCTATCTTCGGCATTGTATCGGAGGTCACCAGGGCACAGGTTACTCTTACCCTCAATCTCGAATAATGTCGACAGAACTACCGGCCGCCAATGGAAATGGATCCTACGGATGCGCTCGATCCTTACCTTCAGCTGTTCGTGGCGTTCAAAGACGCCGCCGGGAGTTTAGCGATTCGACGATGATGCAATCTTGAATCCTTCCTGCGAGTGAGCCGCATCTCGCAGCTAAGGCTCGGAAGCATTATTCATGGCGGTTGATACAAGTCTTGGGATGCTGCGGACTGCGTTACGTACAATGTCATCCCGGCAGAACACTGCAGGGTTGGGGTGGAAGGGATCGAAGATTTTCTCGGTAAAGAACGAGAGCGTTTTTAGAAACCCATGTTGGTGCTGCGCGGTTGGTGCAAGCCGACGGCATGGATTGCATGAGGCGCCTAGCGAAAATAAAATTAACTGCCAAAAACACTAATGACCCCAATATGGAAATTATTGGTTTGGTGGCTTCTCGAGTTCCAATCGAGGGGCTTACATACCCTGCAATCTATATCCCTCCTGCATTAAGGTGTGGAGAAGAGTGCCGGTTTAAAATAGAACAGGGCGGATCTCTGGTGGTATTCGCCATCATCGGAGATAGATATAAAGACTTCACATCCAACATGTTCTTTTGGTTCGAGAGACAGGTCGCGTTGAATCACTCACTTCACCATAGCATATCTTAGCCAGCTGGTCGGGCTCTGATATTCATCCATTAATATACAACCCGGTCTCAACTCCCTCCCACTCGTCTTGTCCTTACTGCTTGTTTTTACCATTGTTTGCATAACCCCCCAATACTTCGCTACTTACCTTTGTTTATCGCCTGTTCAGAGTACCGCTAGGGACTCCCGCACAACAAATGTCAACTCAACTCCCCGCTTCGATACAGCAGAATTCCACCGCAGCAATGGTTGGCCAGAAGACAGCAGCAGCAAATGCGAAATCCGCAACGAAAATGCATCGGCGGTCGCGATCAGGTTAGTACACCGTCTACCGGTTTGCAGTCTCTACCAACCCAATTCTTCGCGAAAACACGCAGGAAGTTCGCTAATCCGCTGGGAATGACAGGTTGCTTTACTTGCCGATTGCGAAGAAAGAAGTGCGACGAGGGGAAACCTACTTGCAAGGCCTGCAAACACCTTGGTCTGAGCTGCGAGTACAAGAGACCCGTGTGGTGGGGCAACAATGACCAGCGCAAGAGGCAGAAGGAAACGATCAAGACGATCATCAAGAGAACCAAGTTGACGGAGAAGGTAGCCCAGATGGCGCCGATGAGTGCGGACACCCCTCCCGAGCTATCTTACTCTTTGCCAACATCCGATACCTATTCAGACACGATGGACAGAGACCGGTCGCTTTCGGTCGACTCTCAGTTCTCGTTGGAGTACGATTTCAACCAAGGCGCCAACGTGAACAACGGCTACGCGCACTTCGACTCCCAGGTCCACGGGCCGCAGTATGCGCCGTCGCTAGGCTCCTATCCGCCGTACGAGGTCGACGTCAAGACCGAGCGACAGATGTTCGTCAACGACATTCCCACAAGGCGCGACTCGTCGATATCCACGTTCAGCACCTTCCAACCGCCACCGACACCGCACTCAACCCTGCCCTCCTTCCCTCACGAAAATTGGGTGCACGAGGATTTCTACGACGGCCGACGCGCATCGATAAGCGCAGGTGAGGAGAGTGCAGATTTTGGGTTCTTCGACTTCACGCACAGCCAACCGACGACGCAGCAGGCCGAGATCCAAGTTGAGGAGTGCGACAAGCGGTTACTCGACCATTTCATCGACAACGTCCTCCGCCTCATATTCCCGGTCCTCGAGGTAAACCAGCACGGCTCGGCAAGGTCGGAAGTCATCCTCCCTGCCTTGGAGTCGAACAAGTGCTATCTGCACTGCTGCCTGAGCATCTCGGCTCTACACCTCAAGGCTACGCGAGGACTTCAGGGCGAGCAGATCGACAGCGATATCATGCGACACCGGTATGCGACGATCTCGGAGCTCTGCGAGGCTCTCAATCGCGATACCGATCACCTGCAGATATTGGAGGCGACTTTGGGCATGATTTTCTTCCAGTGCTCGGTCGGCCGCCCAGACGATTGCCTGCCAGACATTCCGTGGCATCAGCACTTCCAGGCAGCCTCAAGCCTCGTCTACAAACTCGAGCTACCGCGCGCGCTCACCGAGCTGAACCACTCAACGCGCGTACAACCCCCATTCAACATGACCCTCACGGCGTGGATTGACATTCTAGGAGCGACGATGGTGGGCCGCGCGCCAATATTTGCAGACACATATCGGGAAAAGCACCTTAGCTCTTCCACCTCCGGGCTCTGTGAGCTCATGGGGTGCGACGACCGAGTCATGTATCTCATCTCCGAGATCGCATGCCTCGAGGCGCTAAAACTTGAAGGCATGGACGACATTCAACTCTGCGATCATATCCATGCGCTGGCGCATCAGGTCGACCTCACAGAACCCGGTCCAAATGCCATCGCTTCTCCCTTTTCTAGCAATGGGACCATCCGGCCACGACAGCTTGCGAAGAACATGACTGCGGTGTTCCGGTTCGCCGCCCGCATCTATCTCTGCAGTCTCGTCCCTGGCTTCGATCGATCCTCGCTGAGCATCGTCGACCTCGTCAACAAATTGGCAGGGTGTTTAGATTATATCCCCGCTGGTCCGGAAGGATTCGATCGATCACTCGTCTGGCCTCTCCTCATCGCTGGCGCACACTCCACCCCTGGCTCGTCGTTCCGTCACTCGTTCCGGAACCGCATTGAAAGATTGGGCGAACACGCAGAATTTGGAAGCTTTGGCCGTATGGTTCGACTACTTCAAGAAGTGTGGAGCCAGACCGAAGAGCGAGGACAGAACGTCCACTGGCGGGACGTTATGCAGCAGAAGGGCTGGGACTTCCTATTGATCTAATTCGACGAATTATTTGATCTAGGCATTTCCTTTAACACAACATACACACTCTCTGCTGCATACTGGTCTGGTTCCTTGCGAAAAGCATAGCGCGGAAAAATATGGCGCTTTTTGATTGACGGGGAAAGTGGGGGAGCGTCTGTGAGACTCACTGCAATCTTAACGATTCTACAATCCAGAATATCTCTTTTTAATACCCCTCTCTAGGAGAATCCTTTTCTTTTCAGAACTACTACTAAATAATACTACCCTACGGCAGGCGGCATATCCCAAAGGCGTTCTTGGTTCCTCTCTTGTGTCAATCTCACTTTCTACAGAATAACCTTATATCACTCTTTTAGATTTTTTTTTTCTCTCTTTCCTCTCTCTCTCTCTCTATGGGGACGATAACCACGGAAGTTTCCAGTTGCTTTACCGTTTCTAGTTTCCGTTTCTTCTCTCACACTCTCTGTATCTCTCTATGTCTCATACTACGTCTTATAGCCGACCTCGCACCAAATGGCTCGCAGGGGAGCCATTTCTTGGATGGATTATATCAACATGTTAATATTGGGGATTCTCCGAGCTTGAGGTTGAAGGAGCGGGAGGATCTAGCGACGAGGGGATCATCATGTTTTCATGTTGTTGGGTTCCTTTTTTCTTTTTTATTACAAAGTGGCAGGGGAAGGCAGGGACATTTTCACATGTTATTTCTTATCATCAGGGGAGAAATTAACGATGTAACTGCTCTTTCCCTTCTCACTCGTGAGTATGCTGTGCGGACCTTCCCCTCCTCCCTTCTCCCTTCTAACCTCCCCCACCCCCTTCGTTTTCGCTCACTCAGGACCGAGAAACGAAGTGCCCTCACCACGCACAAGAACCATAGGTTTTTCTCTCCCCTCCCACCCCTCCTTACCATCTCTTATCTCCTTACTTTTATAGAGCATGTATGTAGGGCCTTACATGCTTACGACGCACCGGGGCGGCGGGGATGATTTAATTCAAAGATTCTTATCCAAACTCACACATGACCGGTACCAGATTATTTTTGATGTTGCAGGTGCAGGTTGTGCAGATCATGCGACAGCGTACGCGCCGCAAGGCTGAGAGACCGGAGTTTTCCTTTCCCTACCGGATTGTCTTCGTCGTTGGGGGCCGGCACTGGACGACGCGGAGGACCACGTTCCGGAAGGATGGGGGCGGTCCCGATGTGTTGGCGGGGTAGCGAACCGGGGGAAATTGAGGAGCCGAAGGACCACCTTCCAGTTTTGGGGTATTTTGCTTTGGGGTCGCGGACGACATGCAAGGGGGTGGGAAATAACGTGGTGCGTGGTGTCGCGTGCGAGTGAGTGGCGGAGGGGGGCGACAGCGCGACGCATATGCCGATTTGCGGCGGCGGATATGGAGGCATGGGGGGGAAGGGTTAGGTGGAACGGAGGAGCATTGGGGGGGAGGAGGTGGGACCGAAGGAGCATTGGGATATTGGGGGGGGTGGGGCCGAAGGGGAGGGTTTGGCGGTTTGGGATAGAGTGGGCACGACCGAGCAGGTGCCTAATATGCGCATGAGATGGGACGTGCGGAGGACTATGCGGACGGGGAGAGGTCGGCGACGAAGTGAGATGAGGGCTGGCTGGCTGGCTGGCGATATGACGATGACTTATTGGGGTTGGGGGGTTGGAGGCTCTGACACGACAAACCGTGACGACCGGGTGTTGGGGGATTACCGGCAGGGTTTGGGACGATTGGAGACGACGGCGCACACGCCCCTGCCCTCTGTGGGTCCCGCAGCCGGGATCACCACCTGCCTGATTTCGACTCTTAGGGTTCGGGCCGAGGAGGGAAACCGGGTTTTTTTTTTTTTTTACTTCGGTACAGCAACGTCACGTGTGGGGTTTGGGGGGTCTTGGGAGGGGGGGTTACGTACATGCATAGCGTGTGTGGTTTGAGGGGGTTTTGAGTGCCGTGTTGGGTTTTAGGGCTGGGCTGGGCTGGGTGGAGGGTGAGCGAGGTCGGCGAGGAAGGGAAGCGGGAGGTAAATGGGATGGATTGGGGAATTTGTGGCTGGAAGGGGGGGGGGGGGGGGGGGGGTTTTTTTTTTCG